>JAGXCT010033509.1:0-23546 GCA_022495035.1 Philopotamus ludificatus | reverse complement strand
ATCACCCTGTCGATTGCGCAAAGCAGCGATCGCCAAACATGCCAAAAATTAGTTTCTCACATTATTTCAATGCATTTTTGTCCATCGCAATTTTCATTTTTTTCTGTTCACACCGTTGATTTATTTGGAATGTTAGCACGTATTAGGAAATGGAAAAAATCAATTGGTTAATTCGAAAATCCACTTAATGGAAAATTAGAGAGGCGTTCGAACGTAACAGCCTCGACGGATCGCCGCGGCTGAAATGTTTATAAATATAATACAAGCCGCACTAATTCTTTAATTATTCTAATCCAGATTTCGATAATTAATAGTACTAGAATATTTCTTGCTCCACTTATTTTACGACATTTTCACACCGCACTCACTCAATTTTCGAGCACATCAAAATACGAAATTGATAAATATGCACAAACAATTATCTAAGTGTTTTTTTATCTAAAAAAAATTGGTCTAAATGACGCTAAAAGCGTTTCATAAACTTTCGATAGCAATGTAAAGCCGTGTTTACATAGTTTTTTCCGCATACATGTGGGTTAATTACGGCATTAGCAAGTCATATCATTTAAACTGTATCGATTGACAACAGTATCGATTTAATTATTTTTAATTCACCACAGTTTTCTTATGTAAAAAGTAGAATGTTACACGATTTTATGCAGAGTCACACAGTATTTTTCCGCATAAACAATTATCCGTTTATAAGCGCTCGTCATTAATTTTGTGGAAATAAATTGGATTACGTCCGGCAAAGGTTAATTCAATTGGCATATATAGAACACACACGTCATTGCAAAATTTTTCTCACACGAGTCATTACATTTTTAATTTCAAAATTGACAATATCGCCCCGATAAATTAAATTCATAGATAGCCGACCTAAATAAATACGAGCGAGCTAGCAGCTCGTTACCTTGGTGTATGAAATGGATTAAAAAAATGTACCATTTATTAAATGGTGATTGATTGATTGGTATCCGCGGTAAAAGTGCTCATTCGTGATTACCGATTATTGCCGTAGGTCTGAGTGTTTGTCAGATTGATTAGATTGCATAGGTTTTATTATTATTTTTTAATTAATTAATTGGAACGTTGTGAATGGGGCTTTATCTGTGTCGACACGCCTCCTCGCTAAAATCGACCAATGGGGATGACGCCGCGCACAGGGCTCGAAATGAATATTATATTTTATTAACAAATCGTGATTTGATAAGTGGGATAAGGATGGTGTTACGTGATACGATTTGTTTCCGCTTATTGATTATGGCCTTTTCAGTCATATAATATTGTTCGACCTTGCCCTAACCTTTCGTGATGGCACGCAGGATCTGAGGTCGATCGGGGGACTTATAAATCATTGATGATGCAACTGAAAGAGATCGAAAAATCGTTATAACGGTGTATGCGTTGGTTTATCGATTAGAATAGTATTTTTTTTTTATAATTCAAACTTTGTAACGAGCTCAGGCGTCGCCGCTGAACTTTTTTTCAAACAATTTTTTTTCGCACACTCGAGATTTGGTAATGACCGTTTATAAATCGACCATTATGCAATGTATTGCCCATCTTCGAGTGGAATTCGCTTTTTCATCCGAGTATCAATCTTACCTTTTTTGAACGGTGCTGTTATATCGCTTTGATGTAACAGCCTTCTCGTGTCCGATACGATCGTTTTTTTTTCGGCTTATAAAAAATGTCCGATCGTGGATTATTTAACACGAATGCGATTTGACGAATCTATTTTTCTAATCCATAGTGCAAGGTCAGAATCTCACGTTTCTTTCAAAGATCTCATTGCGGGTCATCGCTGAGGTCAAATATTAAACACACAATGCGATTCATCAAATTGTGCAATTTCATATATCATGCCACAATTATTCTAAGTGGAATAGCAAACGTCTGCTCCTCTAGAAGGGGTCGGGGTCGCTTTCTTGCATCTGCATAACACGATTCGTCTTTGTTTTCACACACGTGACGGCACTTATGAACTCGTCCCAAGGAGATCCATCCATTTTCAACAATGTTGTTCGAATTATTTTTTCCCCGCTTGATGGATCTTGGTAATCATATGCCTTGTCATAACGCGGTCCCGAAAATTTACGATCTTGGGCATTCGGAACTGGTTTTCCGTTGATGTATGTACGTCTTCGGGGCACCTGTCATAGCGCCATCAGGTTAACCCTTTGAAGGCTAATGACGAGTATTAGACGATTTGGCCACAATTAGTGATAATTTATTTTTATTTTACCGCTCTTAGCTGTACATTTTGTTTAGCGCATTAGGAGGATGGTATTTATGTGTGAGACTGGATACTGTTATCCGTTCTTAATAATCGTGAAATATTTACAGCCATAATTTATCATCGTTTCATCTCTCGGCACGAGGAAATTCCTATTTCGAATGATTAAAATCCCATTCTCGGGCATCAGTCGGGCATCGGACGTGATTTTGTATTCATGCCAAGTGCTCGGATTGAAGATGTTAAAGACGCGTTGAAGCCGGTGCTCACGCGCAACTTTCTGCAGGGCCGGTTCGGCCCACGGGCGGTACTTAATGACCCGAGACTTGTTGTAATCAAGTCTTTAAACTAGTACCACACTATGCGGAATCTACAAATTCAGAGATTTATTTGCTTCATCGGATGCGAATCAGCGAACGACAGCCATGGAAGTTCGATCGATGATGATCGGGACAATGGAAGCAATACTTAACCCTTTGTACTCGAATGCCGCCATAGAAGCGACATCAAAGTTTTCCGAATCACTCGAATGCCGCCGCTATGACGGCCACGTTGTTAACGCAGACGTTGTATCTTAACCACTGATGATTTTTATACCAATTTCTGATAATGATATTGAGACAAGACAACTGTCATTTTGAGGTATTAAGGCATCTTGTATCAACACTACTGAGCTACACAGAATATGGAAGAGTCTGTGGATAGCATGCACAGCATACCTGTACAGCTGAGCACTTACCACAGATGCATCATTAAGTGATCGAACCATTCTCTTCCGCAGACTATCATGGAGAAAAGGATGGAAGACAGATGATGTTTCGATAGAAAAAAAGATGACCACGACACGTAATTGGATTGGTTTGGAAGTCTGAATTTGTTCCACCTCGTTAAAGATAGAAATAGTTTCTCTGTCCTTCTGTACGGTGTAGAAACGTAGACGCTTGCAAAGAAGAGATTAAACGGCTAGTAGCGTAAATCAAATACTGCAAATCATTCAGGGTGAGGAAGACAAAGGACGTCTTGGCTTATTTTCTACCCAGGATGAATCTGCCTCAGACCGGTACGACACAGTTTCATCCCTTACTATCCATCCATCCCACCGGTTCTGGAAGAAGGCAAATGGAATGTAGCTTTAAATCAACTCTCCAAAAGGCTTAGCTGTATTCCTGTAATTCTTAGCTGTATTCCTGCCAGATGAACCCACACCAACAGTTCTACGAATGCTACTACTAGGCTAAACTCTTTAAGCTTAGCCATGAATTGTCTGACCCAAATGTCTGGGAAGAACCAGCTACGATTTAGCCTGGCTCTAATATCAGGAAAGAAGAGATAGGTAGTCCGCCCTTTGAGGAAGGAATCCCACCACTCCTGCAACTGATCAAGAGCCGATTCGCGGACGTGTGACTTTAGGTTTGCTAAAGATTCGCTTTCGAGTGGACAAATTGGAATGCTAATGTTTTTTAAGCAAGATTTGACGGCCCTCAGCTGGATTTCAAGATCAAGCGAAACGACGCCAGCAATAATTTAAAGTGATAATATTGAAGATGTGCGATAAGCGCGAGTGAGGTTAAGGAGGCACTGCTCCGAGAAAAGGATTCTACTAACATGTGACAACGAACAGCGTTGTTCAGGGTAGTAATGGACAGGACAAGGGTGTCCTCCATGATCGCCAACGTCCGCTAGGGGAAACAGCATGACAGAAGGATATAAAAGCACAAAGGGAGATTGTAAAAACTTTGTGTTAACCTTCCCCTTTCCGATAGGGTAGATAGGTCACTACAGGCGATAGATCGCGTCGATGCATGCTCTAAAAAGTCGTCCGTTTCTTTACACTGAGACGTAAAGGTTAAGAAACGATGCTTTAACATCCTAAGGTTTTATTAAAAAATAAACCATATCGACAGATGTAAGTTTACAGAAATCTAAGAAATCTGTGATCCTAGCCCACACGGGTTTTTCTCGTTGCTTACTACGCGTACCCATTCCGACACTGATATTTCAAAGAAAATTCTGCCCTAGTTATTTAAATAACCAAAGCAGGTTTAGTATAATTCACGTGAAAATTAAAATAGAGCCACTATGTCTATAGATAAAAAAATATTAGATTGCATTCACTAATGGTCTAGAACTCGGCTACCACTCAGCTTAACCGATTGTCTTATCGAATTGAAGTCATCGTAAAACGAAACGGCTGTCAACCCATCATTACAGACTTTCACTAAAAGACTACCTGTGGCCATCGGAGTATTTGCACAGATTGTACCCGACTGCGCCTATCCGATACGTACGTAGGACGAACAAGTACCACGGGAAGTAGAAAGGTTTTTTTTATAATTGCACGAATTGCCGACGATAATCACCACTTACGGCCATAATCTTTATGGTGAAAATGTTTGACCTTACGCCGTCCGGTATTGGTCTTCCAAATTCCACACGCCTCTGGACAACGTGCCGGACACCGTTCGTCTCGCCTACGTCAACCGGTTGTGTACGCATTAATTGTCCGTTCATTAGAATTTTTGTGTTATTTTCTAATCGCGGTTTCGATTTCGTTTACATCCGAGCGATTTGCATACATAACGGACGGCGGGTATTTAACCTGAAAATTATACTGCGAGGACTGCCGGGAAGTGAATGGATCGCGGAAAAATTATCGACACGTTGATTATCGATCGAAAGGGGGGTGGCGCAAAGTAGCACGCGCGGATCGAATGACAGCTCGGGGTTGGATTGCTCCGGCGTATTATAATAATTAATAGGTTGTAAATTTCGCACATGGTTACTCAACCAATTAACGCCAACGTTAAATGTTTTTTATTGTTGTTGTTAACAGACACACGAGTTTTTGACGACAAACAACACAATAAACGGCCATAATTACCCAATTGTCACCGGAATATTTAACAATGTATTAATTTTTATTTATTGTTTCAGGTAAGAACATCAAACCGCCACATTTTTGACTTTCGAAACGCGGATATTTCATCATGCGCATGGTAAACAATTATTTTTTGCACATATTGTAATTATATTCATTAAGAAAAATCATAATTAATATTGATCAATGCATAAAAAAATCGATTTAACATATTTGCATTGGGAAAATCGTGCTACATTTGCACCAGATTGTCGATGTCGAATTAGGGATTATGCACTTTCGATTTTCTTTATTTCGGATATGATTTAATTGAGTTTTGCGCGACCTTCGCGTGTTCCGTATGCCAAATTTTATTAAAAAACTGTTGCAATCCATTACCGAAATTCTTCATGCACTTAGCATGAAAATTCGAGCATTGGTACATCTGTTTCATTTCTTCCGAGATTACTCACAATTCGGACGCATCTGACCCAGATGAAGTGGTCGTGGATGTAGGTGAGAGATCGGCGTTACATAGTTTACATAAGAAATCATGACTATTTTATCCCAGTGAAAAAGATCATTACGTGTCCATTGGACAAATTGCGAGCAATAAAATTATTAAGACTTAATGACGCTTGGGTAACGATGATGTTTGTCTTCTGGCAACACAAATGGGTGACACGATTAGAGAGTCATGACCGAGGCGATCGCTCTATTAATTTTGATTGAATCGATTCGAAAGGGTATTGGAGCAAAGTATGCCCCGATAGCCGGGGTTAAGTTAGGTTATGTTAGGTTAAGTTGGAGCAAAGTATGCCCTGATGGCCGGGGTTAGATTGCGCCGAAATTTATACAAGATTTTTATCATTTGACGATCCCATTAGATTTAATTGGCGTGCAGTCGATTGCTTTAATTGGATAGTATTACAGTAATTGGGCTGTGTTAAATCGTTGTACGTTTTTGGGTCGCCGTCATTAAAAGGTTAATAAGGGGACGTGCGAATCCTGAACATTCGTAGAAATATTTGTCCAAATTCAATAAACTCGCGGAGTGAACGCACTCGATTATTATTGTAATGATGATGATATTTTTTTTCATTTGGTAAGAATTGCCTAAACTAATTGATCACATTTCGAGACGGGTGATTAGAAAATTTGGGGAAATGTCATATATTACAGAGCGTTATTTTTTGTTATAATAGATGAGTTAGATAAATATTTAGAAGTGTTGCATTGGTCGCGGTTTAATGATCGCAATGCATACCCGGAAGGAAGATAAGTCAGATGCGCTCTACTTGATTGCGATCTCCATCTCTCAATCCGTGGTGCATGGAGATCAAATTAAATCAACTATTTTAGAAAATAGACCTATGCGCAGTTATAATTTTCCGACTAATTATTCAAGACGAATCTCATATCTCTCATATGGACTCACATCCAACGCCATTCATTTTTTTTATCCTTTCGCCGTATAAAGTTGCAGAAGCGCTGTTGCATTTGATATAGTAACCGATCTAACACCTTCCGCAGAGGGAAATCAGCGGGCTGATGATGGTGGTGTTGATGGTGATAGCGTGCAAAACGATACACGTAATACGATCGCTCGACCAGAGATACTGACACCGAAACATATTTCTTTACTGATCCAGGGCACTGTTTACCCACGCTCTGAGCAAGGGTAAGAGTTCATCCGAGTCAAAAAAAACGTCTTGGCTCGTCCGGATATCGGCAATGCATCGATTTTGAGTGGATGAGAATCGTGAGCATCACGACATCGTCATGAGGACGTCTGTTCATCATTTCAAGTTCAATATTGATTATATATGCTTTTTGCGTGTAGAATCTTTCTCCATAATCCTTTGCATTCTGCTTCTCGTCTAGAAGCATTTACGCTGGAACTTGTCACTGACAAACATAGATCGCCTCATCGGATAGTTCCTTCGCCATTATTCTACATATTAAGATGCTTAGAATAGCGATGAATCCCTTTCTCCCCCTCAAAAAATTGATATTCGACGGAGAATTTAAAAAAATTAACCTCTCTTAACACATTCGCGGTAATTTTTTGATTACACGTGGTATACAAGATTAATTGGATTAATCATGCCTCCTGATTTTGTTAACTGCTGTAATTACGTATTGCAATGAACGATGCAGGCGATCACCAAGATTTTTTGCAACTAAATGTTGTCGATAGATCACAATGCACTGCTAATATATTTGGCACCGACCGTAATAAATATATACGTGTACCCTACCATAGCTGGAGCACCATGAGTAGCAACTGACATGATATTATTCAAAGGAATTTCCTTTTCTTAAAAAAAAACTCTATCAATACATTAAATATACATGTACATCGTATAAAAACGGATTTTTAAAATTTTATAAGGGTATAAATATTAGCACCTCATGGCCGCCTTTTTGCTTCCCAGGGCTCCCCTACCCAGGGGCAGAATTACCCCCCTATCTCTCTTCAGGGCCCCCGGAGGGCCAAGTGACTCACTTTGGGAACCTATGGTCTACTACATCACTACCATGTTTTTCAAAAAATAAGACCCAGTTATGTTATTTTTGTTTCAAAATACGCGCTAGGGTTTATGTCTTATTTTTCTATCTGCATCTACAATATAAAGTCCAGTATGTTTAAGACTTATTTTAAAAGTCGCTCCACGATTCCACTTTCGTATTCCACGGAATAGTTGAACTATTATTATTCCATGGAATAGAGTGTGAGTTGTTGTAGAATTTTATAATCTTAAAATTTATGGATAAAAGACGAGTACCAGTAAACCCCCTACGTCCGAAAACGGACAAGCCACTTGAAGAAAAAGAGTGTATCTGACTTTCACCTTAAAATGAACCTTGGACGAACAATGAATTACGTCTGATAAAGTATAGACTGGTTTTTCAGACGGTTTTTGGTTTTAATGCCGATTCCGCTACTCCAGATTAAGTCGAGACCTAAGATAGATAATTTTTACCATCCTTTACAGATCCGGAAGGTTATTTAATGTGAAGAGCTGATAGCATCCGTCGTTTGTATTTGATTTATCCGTTGATTTGGGTTTTAGCTAGATGTTTAGCTCAATGTCGCGTAAATAAAGACTTTTAATATATATACAAATGAAAGATACGTCTACTTCTTCAGGTGTCCTTGTTCTTGGCTAACTAAAATAATTCTGGAGCTCCCAATCTGGTTCAGTTGCGAATATTGCAGAGCCACTACAGCTACCTTCTTCCCAACCACCGTTTAACTTCTACTTTTCCCTTCATGGTGGTCTACAGAAAGCGATAGATACTTTGGTTCATATTCATGTATACAGTGGACCCCCCAATTACACTATCCCGAATTACACGCTGAGTTGAAATATTTCGCCACCAACCCCCCCCCCAACTTGAACGGTCACATTCACGCCGTTGCATTGCGACGAATACATACAAGGCCGACTATCCATTAGACACTGGTTCGACTGCACACCCACAGCCGGGCGGCCGTCTGTGCGGTGCATACAGTCAAACGTTGGCTAGCGTCTGTGTATTCGACACGTGCCAGGCTTTACCCCCAATAACACTATCCCAACTTACACGGTCCCGATTTTAGTGTTAGTGGGGGGTTAACTTATGTTCCGTCCGTGAAATCTTCAACATTCTTCAAGATAGGTCCCAAAAATATACATCCAGGTATGTCGAAGCATTCTTTACTATGAGTTTGATCAAAAATCACCATTATCAGATTGATATTGCAGTTTTTATTTTTAATTAATTTCCACATGCTATAATAGTCTGCACCATCTGCCGTGCAAAAAAATCGTGTATTACTACTACTGTGCAATATGAGAGATGGCTAATTTTCTATTATGATGATATGATGTTTTTCTGTGAAATTTTTTGAATCATCTCGATTTCTGCTAAAATTTTCGATTGCGATAAAAATGTTGCTGATTCGAATCATCATAAACACGAATTCGACACGTTCCATTATTTGCTATTGCCGCGTTATTTGCTCATTTCTTCTTTTGTCCATCATTGTTTCATAATGCGGATCCAATCGCGATGACTTTGAAGACTTCTTGATGACGCTGGCCGCGGAATCGGGTCAGCATTTGCAAACAATGGCCGCATATCCTTTGGCACCATTGTTGAGACCGTCGCAGGAAGGCTTCCTAGGCATTGTTTCCGTCTCAGACGGCGCATCTTCAGCAAGCGCCGCACCCAGATCAATTTACATAAATTCACAATCCATCGTCACGTACCCACTTGCCGCTTCTCCGAAGGCTATTGGCTATATCGATTTGGTTGGAAATAAACACCGAAAAAAATAATGATGATGGAACGTGGCACGACTTAACCTCTGGTTTCCCAGGTTTTCGGTCACGTTTGGTCAGCGGATTCCTCGGCGAGCGTCTTCTTCTCGTATTTACGCTTCCGTCAAACATTGTTGTGTCGAAGAAGACCTTGCGCGTTTTAAGTGCTGGATCCATAAGATATTCGTGTGTGCGTTTTTTATTCGATCTTAATATGTAATTGAAAAAAAGGATTATGTATCATGATGTTGTTTGTGTTTTCATTGTGATTCGCACTTGACGTCAGATTTCAAATCGCGTTCTATGACTAATGGTATTCGCATTCGTTAGTAAAAAAAACTGCATTCAATCACTCGATTATGAGTTTATTATTCACTTTATTGCAAACTGTGTGCAAATTCTTTAGAATCATCTTATGAGTTTATATGATTCAATCACGAACCGACCGACTATTATTTACTAAGCGTATTTTTTTTCCGAATCGTATTCTATTTATTGCCTTAGTAATAAAGTATGACGTGCAATTTAAAAATACTTTATTTATTATAGTAAATATTTAAGCAATTAAATTAATAACATTTACGAGAGTAATGTGGCGTAATAGGAAGATCTTTAATTTTCGTTACGCCGAACGCCAACAGTCTTGAAGAAATCGAGCGTGGTCGTACTAAGGCAAATTCTTTGAGTTCTATCATCGATCAACGTGTCTTTCTTTGATTGAGATGTATAAAAGTACATTTGGGCAAGTCCTCGGAAAAAGATCAACACGTCGTTAATATTATGTAACAAATGGATTAGATGTAGCCGATTATTATGTGCTTCCGTTAGACCTCGACAATCGACTTAAACAAAGAAAATCTGTTAGGCATTGAAAATAGTTACCAAGGGCCATTATGATTTAGAAGAACTGTAGCATCACGATCAGCACTAAAATATTACTCTTGAGGTCGGTACTCATCGGTAGAGACAGTTCAAGGTTAGACATCTTACAGATCTGATAATAGAAATCGATACTTGGCGAAAATTCTCAAATTTTTTCAAGAGTTTCCACTATCAAATCGAAATAATCCACAGCATCCTTACCAGTATAACGATCACCAAAAAAATACCTTTTGAATCGCTGTTCTTTGTTAGATCCTTATACACAGTATTGACCTTAGCTTAGGTTAGGGTGTTGGATAGTCAAAGGTTGGATGTATTTGGGTTCTTACGACTAAGAAAGATACTCAGGAATTTTGAATTCTCTGTACCGTATCATTTCAAGCAAAAAAAAAAACAGCTGACTCTTGTAAATACCGTGCTCCATTTTAGATCATTTTTCTTTCAAAGAATTGGCGTTTTCTTGATATATTTTAATGTAATGTCTTCGTGATCAGTCGTTTTTAGTTTTCTACGCATCGTTATATGATGGATTTATTAATGGAGATTTATCCTAGGGACTGATAAATAGATCTGGAGATCTGGAGAGGGTTGAAGAATTACTTAATCTCTCATCTCTACTTACGTGAACGGAAATTGTGAGCCAAAAATAAAAAGGCGAATTATTATTATTATTATTTAAATGGACTTCTAACTTAAAGTGTGGGTCTTTGCCACCTGGAGGATACTACGTGATCTCCGCCGTACCTGGGATTCTTCTATTCACCTGCTGAGCACCAGCAAAGGCGCATTTGTCTCAACACTGAGCCCAGAACTGCGATGGTTGTCCTCCAGATTAATTGGGCTCTTCATATATGGGTCATGTCGCCAGTCATAAGCCCGGAATTGGGATGGCTAAAAATGGGATGCCAAATAATAAAGCTATCGACAATTCTGAGATATGCTGACGATACTACATTGATAGCTACCAAAGGAAAAGAAATAGCCGAACTGCTCAAAAGTGTTGTCTGTGAAAGTAAAAAAAACTAGGACTTAAGATTAATATTACCAAAACCAACCTAATGATAGTCGATAGAAGTAATCATCTAGGCAGATCCGTTAATCTTCCGGAGCTGGAAAGGGTAGAAAAATTTCTATATCTCTAATAAGAATGGTTAAAAATGCGACGTCAAAACTAGAGTCTGGTATTTTCATTTTTACTTAGGGCGTAGAAACCGGGACCATAAAGGAAAATATGAAAAGAAAATTGACGCCTTTGAAATGTGGTGCTGGCGACGCGCGCTGAGAATACCATGGACCGTTAAAGGCGCAAACGTATCGATCCTCAAAGAAGTGGGGAATGATAAAGATGACCGACTTGATACTACGTGACTCAAAAGGATTCTTCGATACTTTGGACATCTCGCTAGAAAAAAACGATAGCGTGAAGAAGCTTGTTGCGCTGATTTCCTGAGCGACCAAGTGAAAACGTCCAGGGACAATCCATGCCAATACTGTAGATGGAGTAGCTGCGATGTGAGATGCAGAATACAGAGGATCCTGGAGAGCCAAAATCAAGAAGATTCGGAACAAGAATGGTCACGATCCTCAGACATTTAGGTAGGGTGCCAACTGTCCAAGAAGTTACGGGCAGATTTCTCGCGTTTCTGAGATTCCGAAAATAATCCAGCATTCTTCAAAAATATAATGCCCTCTCTACATAATGTAAAAAAGCACTTAAATTTTCATTGATGGTTGATCTAAGATACCTGGACTGTCAAGGTAGTAATTAGCAGTGGCGTACGGT
The DNA here is from genome assembly GCA_022495035.1 of Philopotamus ludificatus. NCBI lineage: Eukaryota > Metazoa > Arthropoda > Insecta > Trichoptera > Philopotamidae > Philopotamus > Philopotamus ludificatus. The sequence continues at coordinate 11,475 of JAGXCT010033509.1, read as the reverse complement.
GGATTTGATGTTGGGTGTGCTGAATGTGGAAAAAAATACAGTTTTTTTAATGTTTTTTTTTATTATTTATACACTATTCTTTAAAACTAAAACAGAAGGGCATTAAAAAAAAACTGTATTTTTTTCCACATTCAGCACACCCAAGATCAAGATAGGTTGTTTTGACTGTCTGCTATATCCTTCTGTTGTTTAGTTTACAAGGAGAGGAGAGAAGCGCCTATAGAAACTTACTTAGTAAGGATGATCCAGTCGATTTGATCCATTGATGTGATTGTTGACGTCGGCAGTTGCGTCCACGTAGCCACTGCGTAATACGCCGCCGTGTAAAATTAGTTTTATTCATGTTTTGTATGGGAACGATGCGGATTAACGTGTTTTATCAGATCGCATACTTATCGATTGTGCAAAAAAGTGCTTAATTTGTATGTAACGCTGCCACAATGGCGGCATTAATTTTATTCAAATTTGTCGGTTTTGTTATTCAAATCGCATTATTAAATGCAGAGATTCGTATCGAATCGTAGGACTTTTGGCTCGGCGCCCGAAAAAAATATGTTTGTCAACAGATGCTGCAATGAATCACGACATCCTTCAGCCTCTTTCATAATGCGGCGATTGGTCATCAGCGATCCGCTCATTGTGCAGAATCGATGCATGATTTTGTTCAAGCATTTGCACGGCGTAAAAATGTATATTTTTAGAAGAATTTCTAACGCCTCCGCTTCCGACTAGTCGACCACTTTGAAATGTTTATGATTTTAGCGTGCAAGGTTGCTTTTTTTTTAAATTTGCAGTGATATATGTAAAACAGTATTCCGTATCACGGCCATGTGGATCGAATTTCAAACACGGTGGCAGAGCAACAGAAACGATTGAGGTGTTGGATTCCTTTGGAGGAATAAAAATGCGCGTGCGCGACCTGCTTCAGTTCCACCGATTAGGATCATCCAGATTTTTTTTAACGCCGAGGCAACCGTTGGGAGAATTGTGGCCAAGGAAAAAAATGTGAGAGCAAATCGGCGTGTGCGCATGCGCAGTCGGACCGGTCTCTCTCCGCATGTAAATGTATTATCTAGGACGGTAATTGTCGGCATATATAGAGTGACCGATTATGTTATGGTTGTCTGGATCGGACTATCATTATCGCATCGGTAAACGTATTATCAGCTCGTGGATCATTACAGAATCAGCGTTTTTAATTCCATGCTATTTAAATATAACATCTCTTTTCCGGTGATGTAAATAGACTTGACATAGACTGCTCTCAACTCGACCGTCATGGACTTAATTAATCATTACATGATGACTTCTTTTTTTTTTAATAAACACTGCAGTAGTTCATAATTAATAGGTTTGTCTTGTTAAAGGATTAGAATGTTATCATTTTTGCTGTAGTCCTGTAAGTCACATATGTCTGGCTTCTGCAGAAGTTCCAAACCATTGAATCTTAATGATTGTCGACGCCTTCGATTGATTTAACGCATTTATTTCCAAGCGAATACTACAAAGACCCAAATTTCTTATACCATTGTCGTGTTGCAGAATGCGACTTTGGTTCTATTCTAGAATCGATCGTTTTTGTTTTTGAACATATCTATTTTTAATCTAAGTAATTCGGTACAATAAATCTCTGCTGTGTAAAAATGAATAACACTTTCAAAGAATAACTTTTTCAGAAACAAGGATGGTCGTAATATAGAGAAATAGGCAATTCTTTTCAAGAGAGCCGTTGCTTTTCTCATGGGATTATTGTAAGGGACCCACTTCTCATCATCAGCACCACCGATCGCGGCTTAGTCAAAGATGGTTCTGTAGATCCTATGGGACTGCAAGCCGCCTGAACCCTTTTCTGGCTTGATTAGGTGTCAAGTAACCAGAGGTGCCTGTAGCACCCAAACACTACAAGAGTTGCAAATCTTTCCTACCCATATCAGAGTGTTGTTACTACCGCCTCAACAGCTTAGCTCCGGGCTCACGGCTTGCGACCTCATACTAAAATAGCCTTGTGGTTGCTTGGTTATATGGTTGCGAGACACGAAGGTTTGCTAGTAGCAAACAATAACCGGGTGGAAGCTTTTGAAATGTGGTACTACCAAAGAATGTTGAGTATTCACAAGAAGCAGGAGCTTCTGGACACCGTCAAATCCCGTAAAATTTAGTACTTTGGCAACATGGATCAAAGTATCGCCTTCTGCAGACCATCATTGAGTGGAAAGTAGAAGATAAACGATGGTTGGGAAGAAAGAATCTGTCGTGGTTCCGCAATATTCGCAACTGGACCGGATTGGTAGCTCCAGAATTGTCAGAGCTCGCTAAAAACTTGGACATGTAGATCGCCTGCGTCCGAAAACGGACAAGGCATTTGGAGAAGAAGATTTGTCCTTCGTGTGTCAGTGACACTCATCTAATCAGGAGCCAGTTTCATTTATTCATGGTTTTTAGTGGTCTTCCTAATTTCGCATCACCTTTAAACTCTCTATCGTCACTTGATTTGTGGATCGCTTGCGTCCGAAAACGGACACGGCATCTAAAGAAGAAGATTTGTCCTCCGTGTGTCAGTCACACGCATCTGGTCAGGAGCCAGTTTCATTGATTCGTGGTTTTTAGTGGTCTTTCTAATTTCGCCGTACCTTTAAGCTCTATATATCATTGACTTTTCTGAGTGTTTAAGATATTGCAAAAGACTTGAACTTACCATAAGAATTTATACAGAACTTCAGAATGATATCGTTCGAAGATACATCGCAAGTAACTTCTGAATGTCATATTTCAGGGCAACTAAAAAACAAAACAACAAACAAATAGCTCCTAACCACCAGATGTGGGTCTTTGTGACCTGGAGGCCACTATGCCATCTCCACTGATTTGGGCTTCCTCTTGGGATATTACGACACGTTTATTGATGTTATTTATCACAAATAAATGCTAAACAACAATATATCGTTTGAAATACTTTAGTGTTATAATTTTAGAAAAGGTGAATAGAGAACTTCCTTTTATACAAAAAAAATTGAATTGCGTAATTATTTCACAGAATTCCCCTGAAATTGTAGAGTTCAATTGCATGACAACTGCATAACTATTCAGATTTAGTAATGTTTAATCATAATGTTGAAAATTATTGTATCGGCCTGACAGTTGAACTTTAAATGATTGGCGAATAATTTCGCGGAGTGCATTGTGTGTTGAATTGGGGTTTCAGTCAATTTTTTGCAGTTGCAATTGTCGGAAATGGCATATTCCACGACTTAATGACCCAAGAGGAAGCTCTCGCAAACCAAAGTCAGCAGTTCAGCGTGTATCATGACCATGCTCTCCCAACCGCACAATTGACTTCCGTTAACACCTTTGGCACTAATTGCCCCGATTGTTCTTCCTCCAACAGTGTGTGGAGTACCGGCTGATATAACCCACTTCGTATTATTTAACAAATTACGGCAGTTCACGGTCCGCGAATCTCCAGAGTAACAAGAAGCGCTGAAAAAAGATGTTAACAAAAACTGGCAAAAACTCCCCATGCATGTCCGAGTGTGCGTTTGATCATCTTCTTGCGAAAATGTGACCTTAATCGTTTTATGATTAGGGTCCCATCATGGGAATTCGTATCGTTGCACTCTTCTTTCTTCTAGGCGCGCTGACGAATTAATAGCGGTTAACTTTTTAACCATCGACTGTTAAAAAAAACACCATAATTTCACGGTCGCATGACTCGATGACATTGCGTCGTGTCAAATTGATAATCGTCCGGATTCGATCATCTCGAATGATCGATGGTGATTGGCGGACGTTAAAATCGGATCATACTTCTGCGTTTCCCCATCGATCATGTTTTTTAAACCGAGATGCTATTATAGTACAATCAGTATTCATCACTTGATGATTTAATCATCGCCGGTGCAATGTTTGTAATTTAATCACGACACAGCCGTCAAGAAGACGGACGAGCGAATTGTAGGGAGTCTGAATTTTAATCGTGCAATTAAAACGTTTAACATTTTGCGGCGATTTGCCCATGACACGGTATCGCCGAATTAAATCTTGCATACTTTACCGTGCTATGGATGCGGCATGTAGCATATCTTATTGCGTTTCAAATAAGGAAGTGATGTAAAAAAAATGTGTTTATATTTATGGACGGGATGTACATCCTTTGCCATCGATGTTTCGTGTCTGGAGTGCGTAACCTTGATGATTCCAAGTATGGACGATCCTTCTCCAGTCATCCACAGTTTAATGAAGGGAGAACTGGAGAGCGGTTTGAAAAGCAGACACAAAACTTCTGCTTGACTTTGATCTGATGCACGTTTCTATCACAATTAGTCATTTTAAGACAGGGGTAAGCAACCCGCGACATGCTACACTTTCTCGTGCGGCCCTTTAAAGCTTTTACATTTTGACTGAAAGCGATCATTGATCGAGATTAACCTAGCCGTGCCGATGGGGTATATTTCGGACCCCAAGCTTTAATTTTTCTCGAATAACTCTTAATATAAATCCTACATATCCCAAACTTTTTGTATTTGTTTAATAAAATCTAAAAAAAAATATTATAAATAATCATTGACTTTATTCGCTTCTGTAGCCACGGACGCGATGTTTTTTCTCGCTCGCACCCGTAATGGTGTGCCAAGTGCAAGTGAAACGTATACTAGTGACGCGTGCCACGAGAATTTGGCGGTTGGTATATTTACTTATTTACTAATTTTGTGTCATTTACGCGTCATATTGATCCAAAATATCGATCAAATTATGAAACGTATCATGAATAATTATTAATTATCAATATTGTTAAGGGGACGCGACAGTAGTACCAAAAAGGTATCCCACCGCTGCCACCAATGCTAAGGGGACGCGACAGTAGTACCAAAAATGGTAACCTGTCGCTGTCTTCAATTGTTAAGGCACCCGAGCTCGCGTATTAAAAAGGTACACGACCACTGGCGCCAAAACGTTCGACCGTCCGATAGTTGACGATCGCTTCGAAGATCGAGATCAAAGTGAAAACACGCTTTGTTTTGATAATGATGTTTATTGAAGAATTTGCAGGTGTCGTCAGTTCGATGATAAGTGTGACGAAAAGATCCCAGAGACGTATCTCCGGTAGGAGATTGTGATAAGGATCCCAGAGACGTATCTCCGGTACGAGATGATGATAAGGATCCCAGAGACGTATCTCTGGTACGAGAGAAATCACGGAGATGTGACTACCATGACGGCGTGAGCGAATGTGTGTAAATGCGTCCAAAATGGGACATATTTATACCTTTTGATATATTTATAGACTTTTGATATTTTATAGACTCTTGGCGGGAACCGTTTCCCGCGTAAAATGTGTTCTGTGGCACACTTTAAGTCAGAAAGATAGGGGCACATTCGAAATATTGAGAGCCCAGAAATGATACGGACGGACTATGCCGGTTTATAACAATATCTTGGGGTATATTTTCCCTTATAAATAGACCCCCATAGACCGACGCAGTCGCTTACGAGCGACCGTGACGGATCGGTTAAAAGAACAGATTCAGTAAAGATATATATAAACATTAATGTTTGAGAAGAACGTAAAATATGTCTTAAAACCCCTTATTTATATGAAGATCAAATTGCGCAGTATTTATTCCAATTAGCCAAAAGTTAAACGAAAATAACAGATCTTTTGCAAAAAGTAAAACATAAGAACTCAAGATGCTGTTAAAAAATCTCAGCTAATATTTGAATATACAGGAAACCCTCATATTACACGATATCCAACAACATGGTTCAGCTGTAACCCACAAAAAATACAATATTTTTTTTTGTCAAGATATTGATCAAGATTTTTTTAATATCTTGACAATATTTCTCGGTATTTTTTTATACTTGGTTTATTTTGTTAATAAAGAGATAATTTGACTTCATCACTCAGTGTTTGTATTATCATGTCTCTTACATTAAATTTGTAGCTGGCGCGCTGTAAAAAAAGGTTGCTTAACCCTACTTTAAGATGTCAATTTCTCTTGCTAACGAGTGTGCGAAATTTTCTTAATCTCGGCTCAATGAAGCACTTCACCAGTACATATCTTCAAATATTCAATCTGTCCATCTGCTGTCTCTATGGATCAACTATTTACCGTGGCAGGAAGACCAATGACCGTACAAGTCGTATCTCTATTGTACTTCAAGTCTACATCTTTATGCTTTATGGTCGCATTGGTTGCGAAGAGCAGATGGTTCTGGGTGCAGGTGGACTAGGTTAACACATATGAATAAGTACTCAACGGTCTGTAGGTTAATTTATGTAATCCTCAGCATTTCCCTTGTTTTTGCGATACCAGCTCGAAGACTGGTAAGCGTCTTCTATTCCGCTTGAGAGCGCCCCTGCTGTATCAGTAAGCATGTTTCCTATCCTTGAACATCTAGCTCTAGATTTAACTTTTCTGGGAGCAGGTTCATGTCCTGTGTCTTGTATCCTGTTTTAGACTGTTCTTATATAAGGCTGTGTAATTCCTGTTTCCTGACTTTTGTCACCTTTGTTGACTTTAGACAACCTGTTAGCCGGGTTTTGTCGAGGGTATGTCCACCTCTCTAGTTCTAATTTATAGTTTAATTATATTTTCACCATTTTTCACAAAAATATCGTTCAGCATGTTTTCTGTATTTTTCGTTTTCATCCGAGTGATATAGATTGTAGTTCTTTTTTCGTTGTCATGAATATACCATTAAATACTTACAACAAAAAATTGCTTCTTCTATTACAAGAATGTGATATTCTTTATTTTTTGTTAATTATCCACTCACTAATTTTTAGTGTACCCATTTATTTAATAAAAAAGGTATAAACAAGTAATCTATAATTAGATCGAGATTTTATATCTAATTTAACAGTTGAAACAAATTACAAAATACGTCTTAAAAAAACTATTCAACTTCTTGTTCTATCTAAAAATTAGATCTACGATCATACTTTATAAATGTTCCATGTAAAGAAGTTAAATATTTTACTTATTTTTGGCCTGAAAACCACAATGCGCTAAAAGTTGTTTTTTTGGTGATAGCGATTCTGTCATTATATCCTTAATATTGACAAAACGTCGTCCTTTCATATATGTTTCCAACTTTGGTAATTGGAAGAAGTCACAGAGGAAGACGAACATCATAAATGTGTTTTTTATGATGAAAAGTTCTTTCCACATTTTCCATTTTTTTTGGTATGCGGAAATACACGAATCCTGTTCGTAAATATCCAATATGGCCACTAATGTCAAGATACGTCATAAGCAAGTCTACCGACACAACAAAAAAATGTTTTTTTTTCATCAAACATTTTACAGTGGCGGATTGTGGGTAAAATATTTGGGGGTGCTGTGAAATATTAAAAATTAACCCCCCCGCACTCTGCTACCCGCCCGCATCCATCGAATACGTGGTGGTGGCAGCGCTGACAAGCGTTCTTCCTTGCAGCACTGTTGCCACCGACCAGATTAATAAATCTACGCGATCTTCGAGAGACACGTTCAACTCAACCCTGAGGTCAGGATTGCTATGGTGTCCGCCAGGTTAACTAGGTTCTTCAATGTGAGCTAGGTCGCCAGCCATAAGCCCGGGAGCCGAGCTGCCAACGCGCGGATTGTAACAATAGTAATCGGACGTGATTAGGTCCGAGTCGTATTTACTTTACCTATGAGCCCTGGGCTCATAGTTACGTCTAGCTTCTCATATTTTTTCTCAACTCGCTTGGGGGTGCTGCAACTCTCCAGTGTATATGGACGAGCCGCCACTGCATATGGCCACATCCTGTAGCCGATGGACATATAAACTTTTACAGCGTGGGCCACAACCTATGACCACTAGTATTTACATACATTTATTATATTTAACAGGCATAGTCATCGTATTTACTTTGCATAATTATATTTGTTCATACGAGTTATATTTTAATAGCATCTTGTTATCGTTGTTAGCATTTCATTTAATAAAAAAACGCAATGTCGTTTTCAAGGATTTATTGAATTGATTAATCTTCTTTTTTTTATTGTGTCGGTTGAAAAGATAATGTGTTTTGGTTGGCATTGTTCATCCGGTAGACAAGAATAACGAATCGTTATTGAACAATGTTATGTTTAGCATATGGCAATTGTGTAGAGGACCCGACGACATTTGACATTATGTCAATACATATATTTATTCCTTAGCTTCTTGTTAATCTATATTTATCGCGTGAACTGACACGTGACACTCATTGTTAACTACATTGCAAATAAAATTTTAGGTCAATGTTAAACTTTGGCATATTTTATTAGGGAACATCCAAAAAATTACATACAGTGAAACCCCGTCTTTACGTTTTTGAAGGGACTGATAAAAAAAACAGTCGAGGCAGTCTTTTTTTAAAGAGTTTCCCTCTCTTGGTCAATGTTGGTATTGGATGTACATCTTCTACTCTGTTGGTATCGGATTTTACCCTCCCGACTGTGTCCAGGCAAAGTGGGTGCCTTGGTATTCGTTTTCCTCTTCTCTAGGCGTTATCTACTTTTAACGAGTCACAAGTGACAAGTGACGAACGACCACACACATACATCATCATTATTTGCTAGCCAAAAGACTCTCACTCGCTGAGGGCATGAGCCTTCCTAAGCTCTCGCATGGTAGTCGAGGCCAAAGGAAACTGAATCTCACATGTAACGTGAGGGCTCCCCTTTCGTCACCATACCGCCGGGACCCGAGCCGTCTTGGTATGCGGTTTTTGTAAAGAGTTTCCCTCTCTTGGCCATTGCTGGCATTGGACGTACATCTTCTACCATGATGGTATCGGATTTTACCCTCTCGACTGTGTCCAGGCAAGTAGGATATATAGATATATATATACACATACATACGCACATCTACCCAAAACGAGTCTCAAGTAGCAAGTCGCAATTGATTATTAACCCTGTCGCGCAATAGCAATTCATCTTGGGAAAAACCTCCCCAGAAAGAAGGAAGAATAACAAAAGTATCGAGACTAGACCAATTATTGGTCAACGGATTAGGGTTTTCCTTCCCAGGGTATACTGGATCTGTGGTAAAAATGGTCCATTAGAGACCAGATTTGTTTTCAGGGGTGCACTATTTTGTTAAGTATTTATCAAAGTTTACTTGGGTTTTTAGTCTACTCCACAGGTACTAAATGTACTAAAATAAAATAGTACTGCAAAAATTGAACGCAAATAGCAGGAAAACTTGATATCCGAGCACGTAAAAACGGGGTTTCACTCTATGTGGAATTATACTACTAAATATGTTGTATGATTTATGATTCCACTATCTCAAATGTCTTTTCCGTGTCTATATAATGTTATTTAACACTTTAACTGCCGAACAACGATATATTGTTGTTTATTGTATGAGCGGAACACATCTTAGTTGTCATTTTCATATATTTTAACGTATTAATAAATTATAATCATCATCATCGCCGTCGTCATCGTTTTCCAGCCTCGAAAAACTCACTCGTTGAGCGTATGGGCTTTATCAGACTTAGACTTTTTGTAAGAGTTTTCCCTCTCTTAACTTTTTCTGGCATTGGACGTGTATCTTCTCGCATAGTATGTATCAGATTTGATCCTCCCGACTGTGTCCAGGTAAGTAGGAGAGAGTTTGCCTCGGTATTCGTCTCATCTTCTCTATGCGTTATCTGCTTATAACGAGTCACAAGTAACATGTCACAAGTGGTTATTAATCTTGTCGCGCAATAGAAATCCTTTCATTATGGGAAAGACCTCCTAGAAAGAAGGAAGAGGAGGTAAAGTCAAGACAATCATTAATAATTAGATAACAGAGTGAATAATTTTCATTTGCATATTTTAAATGACCTTTTTTACCTTAAAAATGTACATTCTAGGAAGGAGCGCTATAGAAGGGACTGTCGAACTTGTTATAGGAAATCGCGGTATATCAGGAAGCGTTTTTGGAGGGTTTACTGAATACATCTGATACGGATATATCGTATTTCAGCAGCTAAAGGATTAAGAGAATAAAAAAAATCCTTTATTTGTTCACAAATAATATTTCATGAATTATTATAAAATATTCATACGAATAATTCATTTTGTAAACGCTGGCGATACGATCGATTACGATTGTATTCAAATAAAATTATTACTTTTGACAAAATCTTATCTCGCCGAGCGTCCGCGCATCTGCAAACACACTCGCTCACCAACTCCGCGCTTCGCTGTCACATTGACACAACATTTTTTGCTTATTTACATACGGCACGCCACTTAATCACAGCCGTGCATAATAAATATACATATAATGTCATCAGTAGTACAATTTCATTCATAATTCATACTGCGCACTTATGCAATCCCAGCTTCGTACGGTACAATAGGATTTTTTTGCAGATATTACCGTGTTTGCACAACAGAGCGAATATATAGTTGATTAGCGGGGCGACTTTCGATCCGTCGGTATAATATGCAAATGCGTTTCCTCCGAAAAAAAAATACGTTAATTTTTTTTCGGTCATTGTATTCAAATGAGACGTCTTCCGCGTCTTTCCATCCGACATTAGTGTCTTTCCTCACTGTCGGCAACGCAATCTCATTAATAACATTTCCAAACGTCGGATTATGGCCGTATTTGCATTCGCGATTGTGTATTAATCCACTTCGCGGAGGTATCCATCCGGAGATTGGATTTGGAAATCGCCATATTTCACTCGGACCATCGTCTCGGGATTCCGAGCGATCATTTGCAGCCAATGTCATATGATGTTGTCATATTCATTCATACGGCTGTCTGAATGGCAAAAGCCCCTCAGGCTCTGACACTTCTTTGTGTTACGTGTTGCTCCCACGTGCCATTATTTGCAGATCATGTTATTAAGGACGATCAGGAAGTCGCATAGCGGAGAACAATGTCTGGATTCCGATGAATCAGATGGTCGATCCAATTATACGACCACGCAAACTGGTAAAACGAGTAGGTGCCAAAGGAATTACCAGTTTTTCTGCATCATGACTAATTTTTAGCAAATTGGTAGTGGTTGGGAGATGGACGGAATGATGGTGTCCGAGTTCAAGGCTCGCCGCAATGCAGATTCGCAAAAACAAATGATCCATTCGACCGTGATGGTCAAATCATTTGAATAATTTCATCTTCCGTATAGGAAAAATAGTCTAAAAAAAATAACACATTCTTAGAATATAAGATCATTAATTTACATCGATTTTTTGCAATAACAACTCTATGACGATTCAATCCGCCCCATTTAAATGACGCTTGCACCGCGAATTTAATAAAACTATTTCTCACCACTGAATATATCTAACTGTCACTCACATCAGTATACCCAGGGAAGGAAAACCCTAAACTGATGGCCGATAAATGGTGTAGCCTTCAGACTTTCGCTCCACTTTCTTTCTAGAAACCTCTAGGACCTCCTCAAGAGTATGTTTTTCCTATGATGAAAGGATTGCTGTTAACCTATCCGATGGGGTATATTGGAGACCC
>JAGXCT010033508.1:0-32700 GCA_022495035.1 Philopotamus ludificatus | reverse complement strand
AGATTATTGTTATTATTATTATTTATTTTTATATGATTGTTATGTCTATCTATATTTACTATGAATTCTGTAATAATACGACAAATAAATAATTAAAAGATGCTTTTATTGTATTGCAGAATTTACCAGATCCACGATGAATTAAAAGATAAAAATTTCGAATTAGAAATGTCTTGGATATCTGCCGCAGATCCCGTACATAAAACTATACCTAAAGAGAAAATAGAAGAAGCCGAGAAAAGTGCGAAGGCTACCCTACAAAATGATTCAGAATCTGAAGAGGAACCTGAACCTGAACCTGACGCTGTAGCTGCACCTGAAGCTGCAGGTGAAGCTGAAGGTGTAACTCCACCTGTCGTTGAACCCGGTACATCTAACGTAGCAGAAACATCGGGCAAAAAGCCTGCAGACAAGGAGGGCCCCAAATAAATACATTTATTTTATTTTTTAAGTATTTTTCATACAACTGTAATAATTTGAACACAATAATTTTTTAAATAAATTTGTTGTATAATTAAATATTTTTATATATTCCGGCGTATACACTTTTATTATTTAAAAATTCTGAATAATTCTATCAATAACTTAGGTATATTATGACTATTTATCACATAAAAATTACTAAAAACCTACGATTAATTATACATTATGTACTATGTAATTAATCACTTGAAATATGAAATAATATATTTATTTAATGACAATGGATTACGATGGGAGGAGTGTTAGCCTCACATTTATCCCCTGGCCGACTTCATATTCTATCCTATTACCTATCCGAATGCTATCGGAAATCGGTAATCATTTACTACACAATCATAATAGAATTAGAGCTTCGTACGAGCCAAGCACAGGTTTAATTATAAATTATTATCGTATAAGATAATAAAAATGTATGTAATTATATGATCATTTGATATCATTAAGAATTACGAGATATGACTTCTTTGGCTTACATATTTATAATTCTTTTAAATTTTTAAACATTAGATTAATTTGAATAATATAAACATTAAATTTTAAAAATGTGCATATATATTAGGGTACCCAGAATTAATGTCGCATTTTTGAACCGCGATTTCAAAAACAGTCATCCTGGAAAGACGAAAGTTAATTTTTTTTTATAACAGTATACTATTTGAATATTGCTTTGAAAATAATGCCAGTGAAGCTACGAAAAGTATTTGCCAGGAATGTCAGGAAATGTCATTGCTAGTTTAAAAAAAATAATTGTGGAAAAATGAACCTGAAAGAGAAGGGCGTCGTCAAGAAAATGAAATGACTTTGACTACTGAACGAAAATCAAAGCAAAACTAATTATGACTATCGACAAATTATCTAATTAGCTCGGTTTATCCCAATCCACTACTCAAAGATGTCTAAAAAATATAGGAAAAATTTAAAGATGAAGTGATCGGGTCTCGCATGATTTGTCTGAGCACAAGAAGACAGGACATCTTAACTCATCCGTCACGGCGGCTAGAAAACTACAGCGTCATCCAGGAGGTCTCTCAGCGACCCCATGCACATCGTACCAGATACGTGTGAGATAAAACATTGCTTCAATGACTACAGAAGCGAATATTGTTGTTTTAATTTTTTTTTCGTATTTGCGGACGATAAGGTCAATGATTATTTATAATATTTAATCTTTGGACTTTTTAAGACAAATAAAAAAAATTGTGACGTGTAGGATTTATATTAAAATAGTTATTCGAGAAAAACCAAAAACTTGGGGTACTCAATTGACCCCATCGGCATGGTTAGGTTAACAAATGCAGATAATTACAAGAAAACGAGCAATACTGCCCGTTTCTTAGGGATTTAATTACTGGAGGTGAGAAATGTTATATCAAAAGAGGACAGATCTAGTAAAAACTGTAAAATAATCCTGCAACACGATAACGCCCATTCTCATGTGGCTAGCATTTCTTACATTCACTGGAACGTACAGTTATCCCCCCACTAACACTAAAATCGGGAACGTGTAAGTTGGGATAGTGTTATTAGGGGTAAAGCCGGGCATGTGTCGAATACACAGACGCTAGCCAACGTTTGACTGTATGCACCGCACAAACGACCGCCCGGCTGTGTGTGTGCAGCCGAACCCGTGTCAAATGAATAGTCGGCCTTGTATACATTCCTAGAAATGCAACGGCGTGAATGCGACCGCATGATTGCGACCGTTCAAGTTGGGGGTTGGCGGCGAATATTTCAACTCAGCGTGTAATTGGGGGGTCCACTGTACTTTGAACGACGAAAAATTTAAAACAACGATAAAGAATCAGCCTTTTCTAGGTATTTTGATTCACCACTATAGTTTTATAAAAAAGGGATTTATGATTTAATAACTTGATGTCAGAAGGGCAAGAATACATTTTAATAAGCGGCTGAAAATTTGAGATGAGTTTCATTGATAAAATAAGACATTAATTCTGGCTCCACCTCGTGTTTAGAACCGCTATAATATTTTTATAAGCTACGATAAATAATTTACCGATACTTAATTAGTAATCTTAAATATATTCATATCTTGAATTAAATTAACGTTATTTAAAATTGATAAGCTTATAATAAAATTTAACTGCAATGAATTAAATATATTTTTAAAAAGTAAAAATCACATTGCCTCCTTGGATTATTGAACACAAATAAAATGAATCTCAGCATATACAAGAAAGCCTTACTGTTATCACTATCACAATTGAAACGTAGCGTGTTAACTTGTATAACTAATCGATTTGTACATTAAAATCATATTTTCATTTATATATATCGCAGATTTTGTAATAAATCTTGTTTGATCATTGGTTCCGCTTCATGATGTCGATTACAAATGCACATCTGTAAAATTTTTATTGTAATAACCGACAGCGTTATTATTTTGATACGTCGTCGGTACATCCGTTTGATTTTCCGTCTCCGTTGACTTTTCAGCTAAATTTGTCACCGATATCGCACAAACTTCTTGCACACTAGCTCTAAGCATGGTCATATCCGGTACAATTTTTTTATATAAATATCTAGCCCAAAATCCTAGCAATATCATTTCCACCAACATCGCCGTATTATAAATCACTAAAAATAATAATATATGTTAATATCTACTCTATTACATTTTACTTCATTATTAAGAGGTGAGCGCTTACAATTTGCATATACTGGAGGCGTGATAGGCGGATTGCAAGGCAAAAGACCGATCCAAACTAAGAGTCTAGCCGTCAATCCTTGAAATTTTGAAAAAAGCAACACCAGTTGAAGCGCTAAGAATTTTCCTTGCAGCGAATGATCGCCGAGAACGTCGCGTAACATCTTAATAGACATGACGAGACCCCAAACGCCGAGGAATATCGATACCACGACGAACGGCTGAACGTACATATAGTTCACTTGATACAAACTCTGTAAATAAATCGAACGTAAATTATATTTTATTTAAAAAAACATTATATTGTTTATACCTCTTCCTCGGCCCACATCACCAGAAGGATCATGTATACCATTCCTTGCACCACTGGCAGTTGCAACACCAGCATTCTCAATAATAGCATATTGCGTCTGAAAAGATTATCAATACATTTAATAATTGATTCATATATGATGAATACGATTATGATTATGTTACTTATTGACTGCTAGCAATGGTAAAAGGCAGCAGCACGGCCAGCAGCAACACGGTGCCACTCTCGTATCGAGCGAATCAGGTTTAACTCTTCTATAGATTCAAATATAATTGTTATTGTAAACCATATTTCATATTATATTCTTTAATAAAATACCTGATGAGTTCAGCCTCTCCTCCGCAATATGCGACCAACAGACAAAACAGTTGATACATTGCGAATGTAAACATGCCTTGAGCAACCGCCTCGGCTAATAATTGTGCACGAGGCACCACCACTGCACAGTATGTCGCAATTCCGACAACCTTAAAATTGTATATATTTTTGTTAAAATATTCTTGCTTTATTAAACTTTAGCATTGTTTTATACTCACTGGATAAACGCTGACGACGAACGCCGTATGTGTCTTAACACCCGAAGATGCATTTTTCATCACATGTCTCAACGTATCGAGATAAAGTAATAGCATCACGAGTACGGCAAGGGCTCCGCACGTAAATAATACTATCCCGTATAGATTTATAGCTGAAAAATAATAATATTACATATGTTATAAGTTTACAATAAATAGTACTTATCATACTCACTAGATGTCATAGAAAAAGATAATTTATATTAATTGATAAATTTATACTTCTTTAACATTCATAATAAATTGATTGCATCATCGTGCCATTTGCAGGATAAATTTAATAATTACCAAGCATAGCCAAATCGTTAAAAAAATATTTTAATCTACATTAATATCATGTTTAGGCATAAATCTATTCGGAAGATTCAGACGTGTGAAGTTTTGACGAGGTCAATATATGCTAATATATACAATAATATTTAGAAATTTACTATAATTTGCATTAAAATTATTAACGTAGTATGTATATACATCTTTTTAGCGTTTATTTAAAAATAATTATAATAAGATTCCATTTATATGATTTATGAAAATATCGTTATGTTACATATTTTTTTATGTATAATATTTTGATATAATTTTAAATTACAGCATTTTAATAAATATTGAGGCAGCGCCAGACAGCATAGAATTTATATTAGAGAGTAAAATCATTATCAATGTTAGATTACGTTGGGAGCGATTGACGCAGTGCTGCCAACTTCATCGAACAAATGTCAAAAATACTGCGTTTGGTTTTCCTAACCTAACTTACTGGCATATATTATATAATCTATAGACTTGAGAGAATTATTAATAAAAGAAATGTAACAACAGCGTATTCTTTTTATCCTGTTGTTTTTTCAACGAATACTATGCATTAGTTTTGATCAGGGTTTGTTTTTGTAGTCTAGCTATGAAATTATTTAATCATATAAAATCAGAGATTTAATATTAAAAATCAGGAAAATCTGCTTTAAATTTCATTTCATCCCTAAAGACCCAGTGCTCATTAGGATGTACAGTAATTTAAATGTTTTTTCACAAGCTATATTACGTATTATGAAGACTTTTTGTACGCCATACCTTATTTTTCATTTGAAATTGTCAGTGTTGCCATGTGGAATACGAAAATTATTTTGTATTGCATTTTTTCCATAGTGTCTTATTCGAGGACACCGATTTTGAAATGTCTGATTTTCACTGTCGTTGTTATTTATAATAAAAAAAATACTTGGAGTCCTTTTATTGATGACACCCAAAATTGTAAATTAATAGTATATTTTTTAATAAGTTGATTTAATTGATTTTTAAGTAGAAAAAAGTCAGATTTGAAAGGATTAAATGTTATTTTACTTAATAAAAAGCTTGATAGAACATGCTTCCGGCACTTTATTTTTACACGACAAGATTTAGTTCTTTTTTTTAATAACCCTGGTTTAGATAATAAGATAATTTAATACTATTATGCATACGTGGCAAAAAATTTCGCCGCACCACAATTTTTCGCGGCATCTAGTCTACAAAACAATGTTTTTTGCAACAATCTTATTATTATAGCCGTTATATATTATTATTCTAATCTATTTTTACTATACGCAATATCTGGAGCGTGCAGGTTTTATATACTATTTTCTATAATATCAAAAACCACTTTAGGGGTTGTAACATGTTGATGAAAAAGCAATTTGTGAGTATTGAAAAAATTAAAAGAGATCTTTATACATCCTCAAAAACTAACATATCCCACATAGCTTCTATTCATGAGGAATCATCCCCGCAAATATGCGAAAAAGAAATATACATACACATACTCCAGAAATACAGTATAGGACATTTTTTGAAAATGTGAAATAAGTAAAGTGGAATAAATTCGAAAATAATCACAATTATAGTATAAAATGATTTCAAATACAATTAACCCCCAACAATTCCGTCATATCATTCCGAAGGGGGTCTATCAGAGACCCTAAGCATTTAAATTCAAGATATTTATGAATTCATCATCGATATCTTGACTTTATTAAAAAAATGAATTATTCTAAGAATAAAAATAGTTATTCATGATATGGTTCATAATATGAATTTTTTAACTAATCAATATGACGTGTAAATGGCACGGCTGTTCGGTGATATCTCGCCGCACGTGTCAATCGCAAGTTTCGCAATCGCAAGCCGCACGTGTCAATCGCAAAATTCTTTAGACTTTTTATATTATTTTGTTATATATGTTGTTATATTAAAAGAGTTATTCGATAACAATCACAAACTCGGGGTTCCCAATAGACTCCAACAGCACGCCTGAACAATATTTACTATATGTGTTAAGGGGGGCGCGACAGTAGTACCGAAAAGGTAACCCACCGCTACCACCAAAATGTTAGGGGACGCGACAGTAATCCAATAAATGGAACCCGTCGCTGCCTCCAGTGTTAAGTCACCCAAGCTCGCGTATCAAAAGGTACACGACCGCTGGCGCCAAAACGTTTGATCGTCCGGTAGTTGACGTTCGCGCTTCGAAGATCGAGACAAAGTGAAACACGCTTTGTTTGTTGACGATGTTTATTGAGAATTTGCAGGTGTCGTCAGTTCGATGATAGGTGTGACGAAAGGATCCCAGAGACGTATCTCTGGTACGAGATGATGATGAGGATCCCAGAGACGTATATCTGGTACGAGATAATGATGAAGATGACGGCGTAAGCGAATCTGTATGTAATGGCTCAAAAACGGGACATATTTATACCCGGTCCTGAGAGTCACGTGACGATGATGTCACCGGCTTTTAGCGGGAACCGTTTCCCGCGTAAAATGTGTTCTGTGGCACACTTTACGTAAAAAGGATAGGGGCGCACTCGAGAATATCGAGAGCCCAGGAATGATACGGACGGACTATGCCGGTTTATAACATATGCATAATATAAGAATCTGAGTACAGTCATAAAAATCGTTAACAAATCATTAATCTTACGCAAATTACACATCCGGACGTAAATTTCCTCTGCA
This sequence comes from Philopotamus ludificatus, assembly GCA_022495035.1. Lineage (NCBI taxonomy): Eukaryota > Metazoa > Arthropoda > Insecta > Trichoptera > Philopotamidae > Philopotamus > Philopotamus ludificatus. Next base: position 25,679 of record JAGXCT010033508.1, on the reverse strand, counting down.
ATAAAAATAGAAAAGAACCAGTTTGTCAAAATATTTCGCAACTTCCTAAAACCAAGAACGAATCACAACTCTCCGAGAATCTTAAAATTTTGCATAGTGATGACATATTGGCAAATCCAGCGATGTTCGATGGAATGGTTCGATTATTATTGCAACTTGGCCCAATTTCGTCACGCTTGTTAATAGCATGGAATTTGCCAGATACCAGATAATAATTTGGTATAAAAAATAATCGTGTATGCAATATATGCATATGCCGGGTATTGCATAACTATGTTGTCGATCTAAATTCAAAATAGTGGTTATGGACCAGATTTTAGATATCGATGACATTAGGTTCATGGCCAGCAACTCTCACTGTCATCGATTTCAATCGGGAGCTCAAGCGGTCATTGATATCTGTCCTACGACTATTCCACCGGTACATTCTGATATAAATCATAAATAATGCTTTTCGAGAATAAAACGATTCGGAATGAATCGGATATGTTTTCTACCGTTTAGGCGATTGGTGATTATTTCCGGAATTCCACAATTTCGTAATAAATAATCGAAGTAATATCCGTTATTATCATTATTATGTGAAATTTCGTAATACAAACAATAGTATTTAGTGAGTGCAGTGTGTTTGGAGAAATTTTATTTTTTTCCGCAATCATTTGCCCGATGCAGTACAACGCCTCAAGGTAAGCGGCTTCATTGTGTTCTTTTTTTACTTTCACATATGACGAATTGCTCTTAACTTTTAATGAAGGTCATCAACATTTTGATATAACCAAAATGTTGTTGCATGATGTAAAAATCGATACAAAAAAGCCCTGAGTACATCAAGTACGCATATACGCGTACATACAGTCATGGACAATAAAAAGGTTATATTTAATAAGACGATTATTTTTGGTTTTCATGCTTTCAAGGTGTAGGTTTCTCCCATTTTTTTGTAAATTATTCAGGATAAATAGAATCAATTATGGTAATTATTTTCGTTCCCAAAAAAGAAAGCAATACAGAGAAAGGAGCGGTTGCGTAAACATTGACGGTAATTGTTGTCTCACGCAAACGTCTATCGCCTATAATATAAATATTGAGACTTAACACTAAGAAAGTTCGTCATAACACGAATTTCCAAAACTATTATATATCTGAAACGTGTATGAGACGATTTAAAAAAATATATACATTTTTTTCCGCGGAAATCAATAAGAAAATCATTTCTAGGCAAATAAACATAAAAATATGATCAAATTGATAATCGCTTTAAAAATACAAATCCATTAGTTACATATTTCTAGTTTATAATGATTTTCTAAGAAAATTGTATGGAAAAGGCTAATTGAAATGGGGGTTTAATCACAAGTCCATTAAAAAACGCTCTGGGCTTAAAAAGAGAGATTTTCCGTCTAAAACGTGGAAAAATATAATTATTAAATAGTATACGACGGGAAAATTGTTTTGGATAAATTAAACAAAATGAAAGAAGAAAAGCGTTTCAGTTTGAAAAGTTGATTCAGAGCGTTTAATAATCTCTATGTATAACAGGATATGGATTAAGGTGTCCTAATCTTATTTAAGGTTTAATATCATGTATCAAAATATTCCGGAACAAATTTATTTAATTTTATATGCCATGGCATAGAAAAGGCTGCATTGAATTTCAATTAAATAACATTTTATTATAATTATACTTCATAAAATGCTTGACAAGAATTGAGTTTTATTTATTTGGCACTTTTATTTTTTCGCGGTAAGAGTTCCAGCACCATAAAAAAAAGGACTGTGGCAAAAAAAACATATTCCAAGACAATAGGCGTCATGTAACAGTTTAAAAACCATAATTCATAATTCTAACTTTACCTCTTATATTTCTTAAACAAAAGTGATGTTCTGAATCAATCAATTCTTTTGTTGCACTGTTTGAATGAGAGTTATTGAGAAAAAATATTTGCATTTTTTTCCATAAATATGTTGTTAGCCCTTTAATCGCCACGCCAATTATATGGATTTTTACCGTACGCCACCATTATTTAATTCATAAATAAAATCGTAGTAGCGTTCCCGTGCCAGCACGGCGTGGCGCTGGTGGTTAGACCGATTTCTCGTGCCTGCACGGCGTGGCGTTCAAACATTAGTCCAGCGTTATACATCTAGTCGGACAGTAAAGCCTAAAAAAGTTAAATATGAACCGACACATTCCTTTAATTTATTAGAGTATTTTAATCTTTTAATGCGGGACTTTAAACCGAAAAAACTGGAACTGCACCGTAAAAAATATCGGTTTATTTCAGTTCGGTACATATTTAAACATCTGTGTCTACACAATCTTACTCTCTAGTTCAGTTGTCTATGTTTCTTCGTATTAAAAAATATTTTAAAATTTTGGGACGAAAATAATATAGCATATCCTCATTTGTACAAAATTACAATAGTGGTTTTAGCAATACAAATCAGCGCTGAAAGGGCCTTCTCTGGTTTAAAGTTTATTCTACGAGAAAACAGTTTGAATTTTTTATTTGATTACGATGGATGGATGGCATAACATAAAGGTTCCAAAGCACCATTTTCCCATATAAAGTTTCTAAAGATGCAAGGTGAATGAGTCTCTCGCACGTATATTCTCCCCAGTGTCAAACTACGACAATGGTTAATTTTTAAAATATTGTTTCAGTCGGATTGAAACTTATATTATTTCTTTATAAGTCATTTTGTAGTCAGTTTGCAGAACTGTATTTATGCCCTAAGTTTTGTGTTTTGCGATATATTTGTCCTTGACATGTCTTGGCATTGATAATCATATTATCGAAAAGGTTTCACGTGTTTTTGATCGGCGATTTTTTACATATGAATAAATATGTAATGAATTTTCTAAAAAAAACAACGCCGTTATATTGCCTCAGCCTTCGTATTCGCCGTACAATGCGCTCCTCGGGTCCCGGCGCACTATGATCTTTAATTCTACTGCCAAAAATACTTCATAAATATCTTGTCATTTATAAAAAAAATGGATTATTCATGACTTCATAATTTAGTCGATATTTTGGATTTTTTAACAAATCAATATGATGACAATACTTTTGGCGATGTTTCGCCGCAGACTGAGCTTTCTTACCACGTGTCATTAGTACGTTTCACGAGCACTCGCCTAATCGTACCGGATGCGAGCGAGTACTTGTGGTACCCTATGTACCAGGGTTTCCCAAAGTGTGAGCCGCGGCTCCCCAGGGAGCCACAGTGTCGTCATAAGGGCGCCGCGAAATATTAAATTAAACAATTCGGCAAATTTGTTGGAAATCCCTATTCTCGAAATTTTTACGCCATCTTTTTGTACTCGCTTTTCTCAAGAAGGTAAAAAAATTTGAAAAAAATCTGATGTATTAAGGGAGCCGCGGAAAAATCGGATGTTATAATGGGACCATAAACCGAAAAAGATTGGGCACCTCTGCTATATACCCTTCAATATTCTCAATATTCAGACATTATGCCATGATTAAAGCGACAAAGACAGAATCGCCCCAGGACCTAAAGACAGGTGTATGATAAACAAGAGGGACACACTTATCGTTAATGAATAAAAAAAGGTTTTTTGTCAAACCTTTAACTACTAACAAATACATTTAAAGATAAATAATTGCAATTAATATCGCCACTAAAATTGGATCACTATAGATTACAAGGTATCACTGCAATTATTGATGTTACAATGGCTGTTATCAATGATCCGTACGGGACATAAGGTCATTTAGGGACATTTGTCTGTCATTGCCAATTCGTGATAAATAATCTTTTTTGACAAGTATTGGAAATGGGCATGATTTGCCTAAAATAAAATCATTCTACCACTACGCCATATATGATAACATATCTTTAGTAATTCTCTGAGATAAGGAGATTTTATCAATTCAATCATATTTATTTTACATCTTATTTTATCAAGATAGCTTCAAATATTTTCATTATCAGTTTTGATCATTTGTAAATGTAAATGTAAACCCTAAAAATACATAATTTTATATATATAAATATTTTTTTAAATGCAGGAATGGACTGAATAACAATGCGTTCTTGCGCTCGAATTGACCACAGTTTCGCAGTACCAATTAAAGCCTGTGTACCTACACGGATATTGGGTAACCGCATTTGTGCCCGATGCAATTTCGTTGCAGTTGCACTCTTAACTTTGTTAGATAACCGACAGAACCTGATTCTCGTGAGACGAGAGACCATACGGTCTGGTCGACATGCCACACATCGGAGAAAGTCATTACTCCACACTGGAAACAATGCTGATTCATCATACGTTCCGACTAGAAGCACATGGATGACACTCGTCATTGACACGAATTCCTAGGGTTATGTCATGGGAACGAATCTTAAAAACAATGCGATTCAGATGCAAATATGTTCATGCTGATCACACAATTTACAATTTATCGATAATTATCAACGAAAAAAATATTGCCCCACCCAATGTTTTCATATCGCTTTCGAAATTATCATTAATCTATTTTGATTCGCCACGCCCTTGATGCAAACAATTCCCTAATTGCAGAATTAATTAATAGGCATGTTTACTCTCGTCCCTACGTGGCATAAATTATTTTTATTACTATATAACATTAGATAATATTAATTTGATTGGACAATTTAATCCAATTCGTTCCGGACGTTGCGAAAAACCGCAAATTTTCCTCTCAATACACATGTAATATACGCGTAATCGTTTGGCAAGACATGAAATAATGAAGAGGTGTTAAAAGAAATTTAATTTTGACATGTGCTCACATAATTTACCAGCAAAATGAATCAGGTAATATCTTCAATGTTTATTATTATGAAATTGTAGTGATGCAACGACATGGACATAAATTTCCAGTGATCATCTGTTTCAACATGTGAAGCGATTATGAGATGAAACTGTATAATAATAGTTTACTTTTACATATCATTTCAGTTTATATTGACGCAATAAAGCAATCTTGCTTTGAGCATTTGAGTTTTTTGAGCCAAAAACGATTTAAAATATAAATTGTTCTTAAATTAAACGCGGTAGAACCGTAATTCTAAGACTCTAACAGTTTTAAAATAAGCCTCATAACAAATAATTATCAAAAACTTGTTCATCTAATTTTGAGTTTTATATAGTTATATACAGCAATGCTGTAATCTCAAAAGTGATATGTATGACAAAACAGAGTAGATTTGAATTACCAAACAGCGAATTTGCTGCATGTTATGCCGTGTGTCAAAGGTAGCTTATCAATGACGTATGCGCAAAAACGTGATGTATTTCAACTTGTCATTTTTGAGTTATTTGATGGTAAAATAAGAGGATCAAACATATTTGAAAAAATAAAATCACGCCTAGAGTGTACTGACGGATATCAGTGTGTGTACTGACGGAGCGCCGTCAATGATAGGTATCCGCCGATATCACTACAATTTTGCGTTAGTTTTATTTAAATGATAAATTATAATAGGTAACCGTATATAATATTGCTAGCTATGTGAGTTATTTATTAGCAGGGGCGGCTAGTCTAAATACACTGCCAAGCTGCAGCACCCCTAAACCAATTGAGGAATAATATATTTTCTATATTAATATATATACGTCTATTGATTATATATTTAAATTTAGTGTTACACCGCGCTGTGAAGAGCAAGAGCGCCGTATTCTCGTCAGCGCTACCAGCGTCGTGTATTGGATGGATGGAGGGCGGCAACGGGACTGGGGGAGGGAAGCTGGTCGGTAATCTCTTTGTTCCACTGCGACTCGGAGCAGTCCCGCGCCGTCCGTACTTTGGAAAAAATATTTTTCCTAATTTTTAATATTCCGCAGCACCCCCAAATATTTTATCCACGAGCCGCCACTAGTTATTAGGTTTGGAACACGGTAAACTTATCCTACATTATGAGGTGCACTGGCTTTCTATAAGACAGGTTCTGAGTAGATTTTGGAAATTGAAAAATGCTGTTTATTTTTTTAGATTAGAAAAAGGTAAAAGAACCTTATTTTTAGTAAAAAATGATTGATTTGGCATTTTTAGTTGATGTTACTAGCAATCACTATTAAGCGAAACTACGAGGCATGTATAAAATATTTCTAGTTGTATGGTGCATAGTATGTGCAAGGTTGGCCACCGCTGATCTAAAGCATCGACGCTGAAAAGCTAACTTGTTCTATCTCGAAAAGTAAAACTTTACAGAGGAGTTAATTACTCCTCATAAAACGTACAGCCATAATTTAGATCTTTTTACATATATCGTACATTTTAGTGAAAAAAAATCTAAAAACTTAAACGTGGTATTCTGTTAACCATATAGTATTTTTTGGGGATACATCAAAGTTGGTTTCCAACGTCGACACCAGCCTGGACCACTCACAAGTCTAACAAGTTGTCGTATTTTTGGCTGGCATAATATTCCGGAGCGGCAGAAATGCTGTATCTCTAAAGAATCTTATTATTTGATAAGGAGAAAAGTAAGTTTGTAACTGCTTAGTACTAGTCAAACACGAATGAGGTATCTATCGTATATAACAAATATTGCCAGTTATTTTGTCGTATCTGATAAAGTTAAATCTGAAAAGTAGAGAATTTTTTACGACATTTAACGTCGTTTCTAAACAAAAAATCTTGGCAGGAGAACGAAACTTGAACGAAAATATTTTTTTGCAAGATGGAGTTGGGTTGCTCTCAGTATCGATATATTATAATTTTATGACAATGGATGAGATATATGTTAAGATTTCGTATGATGCTAAAGATTGTCTCAGCGACACATTGAATTTCTCTGAAGGTTACATATCCGAGTGCTATCTGAGTTTAGTAAAGGTTTATAAATAAGCATTGTTCTATATTAAATAACGATAAAATATGCAAATATTGCACAAAAAAATGTTTAATTTATACTTAAATAAAATATAAGAAATATGAAATTATGCGCAATTATGTATATATGTGTCATAAGAAAGTGGCAAAAATTGCATCATTGATGCAGTTAAATATAATATAATTTCTTTCTTGGAATGATATATTAATAATTATTCTGGAATTTTATTAAATCGACTGTATATCGTCTTGTGTAACCCACATTAAATTCACTTCAATTAAAAACCGTATTTTTTTGCTATGTAACTCCGCAGTGAAAGTGGTATATCATTAATTCCATCTTTATTTCGAATCCGATGTTACGAATTACACAAAGAGTGTAATTATCGCATTACACAGAGTTTTTTTTTTAAACAATATAATATTTTTCATAATCAATTCGGCATCGAATATTTCTGTGCCACATTTAGTAAATATTTCCATGGATGTATAAGTATTTTAACAAGAGATACAACGATAACACGGATTCTGTTTGCTTTGTAAATTGGCTCAGTTCATTAGAGTATTATATAAAATATTATTATTAAACGAACGTACAAATGTTATTTTAGGATTTGTATCATTGGAATTATGATTTTACAATTTAAATTATGATAACAAAGTTTATCCCTAACACTAAATAAACGTCGTTGTGGACGCATATTGTTTGTGTTAGGACCAAATCCGCGTATGCATACAATTAAAAGTGTAATGCTCATGATTGTTTGTGTTATTACTTAAGCGCGTGTAATTAAAAATAATACAAACGTCACTAAGCTGTCATTTTATCCGCCCGGTATTATCGTCGTTTTTTTATTTATTAATCTAAGACATCGAATTGAGCCTGTGTATTAAGTAATAAGGTAAGGTATTAATTATTTTTTTCACCTGATAAATAAGAATGAACATCGGGCAGGCCATTGTTGCTGCAGATGTCGTGTTGTGGTATTCTGGTGCCATTGCCGAATGTCATCGGCCTCCCCAATCTGCCGCCTAGATGCGTGGCCACAACATCCTTCTCCTGATCACTGGGCTCGAATAATATCTCCATGTTTCAACAATGAAAAGTCGTATCTATAGTCCTAGTCAGGACACCGTTGTCATTGCTTTGCAAATATTTCGGAGCACTTCAGGATAACGAGTAGATAATGTCCAATCCATGATATGTAGTAAAGTTATCTATTTACACTAATTGTCATTTTGAATAGTATATTTCGACGATCACAGATTATTTATTTATAATAAATAACATTTTATCAAAGAATTGTTAATGCACATTAATCTGCAATTATTTTGGTTGATACATGAATTCCTTGAAAATCCTTTTGTCTATCAAAGCAGATTCAATATTAAACCTTGTATGTATTATATTATAATCAATGGCTCAGTGAATTACCCTTGAGATGTGATTGAATGATAATAATTAATATTAAAAAAAAAAATACATGTGTGCCGTTCGGGATCCGAAGCTATACTGAAACATTTTCCTTTCGTTTCAGAATTTCACGCGAATGAAGCAATTAAGCGAAACTAGAATATGTATTTAGTTATTACATCACTTCCTATATTCTCCTGAGGATTTTTTTCTAGCCCAATTAATTTAAGCATAATTATTTTGCGTATGACTCAATTTACCTCTCATTGCAGGCTGTCGTTATGTTAAAATTCATTGAGCAACCAACGTCCAGATTAGAATTTCACAAAGCCACAATTTGCTCCGAGAAATTCCAAGAAAATAATATATCAGATATTGCAAATCGAAATGAGTAGTGTAGGCATTTTCGTGAAGGTAATGTTAATTATCATGACCTTCGTCCGAAGCCGTAGATCCACTGCGGTTAAATCAAAAAGTTCTTAAAAAAATCATACGAATATTTTTTTGTGCAATATGAAAAAACTTGCAATGTAACAACGTTTTTTTTAATCAAATGTACCAAAAAGAAAACCTTTATTTAATTAATCAACTCAATATGTTATATATATTTCATTATTATACAAACTCTCATGTATATCTCTTTCTTATAAAAACGTACTAGTTTTGATTAAAAAACGTATGGAGATGATTTTAATTATTGTTAAGATATTGAATTTTTTGTCACCTAATGAAAAAAATAATAGTCAAACATTTAGTGGATACGGATGCAAGATCAGGCGAATATGGATGTTATTTAACCGATCCGTCACGGCGGCTTGTATACAACCGCGTCGTCCTAGGGGGTATATTTATAATGGAAAATAGACCCCAAGCATTGCAAGTCAAAATATTGATGAAATCTTTATCAATATCTTGACTTAAAAAAATTGATTATTCTATAAATAAATATAGTACGCCATCGGTAGACCGACCGCCAAATTCTTGCGGCACGTGTCACTAGTATACGTTTCATTCGCACTTGGCACATACCGGATGCGAGCGAGAAGAAACATCGCGCGCGTGACAACAGTAGTGCAGACAATAATATTTATTCTTTAGGCCTTTTTAGATAAATACGAAAGGTTTGTTACATGTAGGATTTATATTAAAAAAGTTATTAGACGAAAAAATGGGGTCCCATATAGATCCTATCGGCACGGCTAGGTTAGGATCCACCAGAATTACTCAAACGTATATGGAGATGCAAGCTTCTGCAATAATTCCTTAATGCTTCATCAGAGATTTTAGCAGGTTATTGTCGAATTAAGAGATTCGTCCTGATTTAGAGGAGTCTTTTAAAATTATATCGCCTAATTTAAATTGCCAGAACCGTGAGAATTATCCATAGGTTTCGACAATGATTTTGTATTTTAATCGAAAGAATAGCATTTATTATCTGACGCATTTTACGGAAGCATCTGGCTTAAAGGTTTTACTCTAATCAATAAAATTTACAAGAATGTTTACATCTGTGTAGTAATGTGACATATAAAAATAATGGTTTTCTTTTTGGTACCCCTTATATTTATTACTCTATATAATATTTTAAAAACAAAACTACCGACTTAATCTATGTGTATTTAAAGCGCACACAATAAAATAAACACACAAACGTAATCACAGATGTTAATGACATTATTTCATCTTCTTTGTTTTAAAATACTGATCATAACCCGACATTATTTAAATTTAATCAACAATTAATTTATTTTACAACATGTATTGCATAAAATCAAATCCTGATGATAATTATATTTCTTTTCGGTGATTTCCACTCAATTTCCGAACACTTCACTTCATATTATCAACGCTAAAATAATGATTTAATGGACGTAGATAATAACATATCTTTCCATTTGTGCAATATACTAATTGCTATATGCTAAAATTGCCAAAAATGTCATTACTGTATTGTATTATGCGAATATTTCCGCGTTTAAGCCAGGGTTTTGCACTAAATGTTCACAGTGCGCACTGTTATCCGCACGTTTACTGACACTTTCGCCAGAATCCACACTCGCAATTCTGTTTTATTTTTATTTTTTCTCTCTATTACGTCGGCCGAAACAGAAAAAGCGTAAATAAAAATAGAATGAAATGATGCGGAAATTTGGCGAGTGTTATGTACTGCCGGTGGCGGTAGTACCAGTTCCGCGAGACACGTTCACTTTCTTCCGCGGCTGGTCGTACGAGTGGCGACCGCCTCCTCTTCTTCTTGGGGCCCGCTGGCTGCTGCAGCGGCTGGTGGGGTCCACTGCCCGACTACCCTGACTCCACGTGCACTCCCAGCTGCAAGTCGGCGTGACCCAGCTTGGTGAACTGTTGCGCTATTGCACATCTTACATCGTACAACAGTTCTATTGGAACAAGGAAGTTATTAGTAAAACAAATACAGGCGGACCTCGACTTTCGCACACAATTGGAAAATGTTATATGTTCGATATTAAAGGGATGTAAAAAAAATTGAAAAATTATCTTTTAAAATATGTATTCATCAATAAACATGATTGAATTACCAGGGCGTGTTTAAGTGCTTTCAGGTGTTAATTTTATAAACTCGTCAAGAGTTAAATACAATACACCTATCCCTCGATTTACACGGCACTTTTTTTTACACGTTTTCGCTTTTACAAGGTTTTTAAAAAAAAAAGTTAAAAATAAATGTTGAAAATAATCAATAATAATAATTTTATTTGGTTCATGCGCCCACTGTAGGTATGCATTCCACTGTACGTATGCTTCTTCCCGCCATTCGGCGTTCATCCTTGACTGAGTCTTTAACCTGAAAATTTTTATTCGTAAGTAAAATCGAATACATACATAATTTTTAATTACGTGTTTTATATCTTGAATAATATTTGTAGCCTTATTATGTCGAAAGAAGTAAAAAGTAAAGTTATTTCTTTAGCATCCAAAATAAAGATTTTGGATCGTTTACAAAAATGGAGAAAGAGTAATAGATGGTGCGAATGTCATGAATTAAGTTACAATAAGAACCATTAGAAAAAATGAAAACTCAATTAGAAAGAGTGTAGCAGCTGACACTACGAGTACGAGCACAACTTCATATATCAGAGATATTGCAATGGAAAACATGGAGAAGGCCTTAATGATTTGGATAGAGGACCAAACACAAAAACGGAGGCCAATTGATACCAACGCTATTACAAATAAAGCATTGCGGATAAGTTACCATCCTCTTCTTTATCTTAGTTTTGTTTTATTTATGTATTTTAAAAAACAACCAAATTATACGTTTTTTGTGTACTTTTCGATTTACGGTTTTACAATAAAAAAATATACAAGTTTGATTTACACGTTTTTTCTCAGGAACCCTCTGCCGTGTAAATCGAGGGATAGGGTGGCACAATTTTCACTTTTCGCAGACGATTTAAAAATATTTCGATCTATTACTTCAGTGGAAAATGCCCTTTCGTTTCAGCTGGAAATCGATTCTTTGCGTGATTGGTCAATATTAAATCGTCTTCTAGTAAGTATTCAAAAATGTCAAATAATGACATTTTCTAGATCAAAGGAATCCATCACCTTTAATTAAAGACTTGGGAACGTAACTCTTCCTAAGCAATCGTCTGTTAAAAATGTAGTTTACATGTATCGGACGTGTGTATGAGATCATCAAGAATGTTGGGCTTTGTCTTGAGAAACTCTCATCATATACTTAGTCATACGAATGCTATGCGATGCATTGCTTCAGAGCTTGCTTAAATCCGGTTCAAAGGTGGATTTACTTGGCAAAGTACTTTCTTCCACGATATTCAACTATTCGTCAAGATGCATGAAGGCTTCATTCATATTTTTGATTGTCAAGTCTTGAAGATTTTGTTATAAACCGGCATAGTCCGTCCGTATCATTTCTGGGCTCTCGATATTCTCGAGTGCGCCCCTATCCTTCTTACGTAAAGTGTGCCACAGAACACATTTTACGCGGGAAACGGTTCCCGCTAAAAGCCGGTGACATCATCGTCACGTGACTCTCGGGACCGGGTATAAATATCCCGTTTTGGAGCCATTGCATACATTCATCACGCCGTCATGGCAATCCACATACCGTGATTTCTCTTGTGTGCCGGAATGCGTCTCCGGGATCTAATCATCTCGTACCAGAGATGCTACTCTGGATCACCATCATCGTCTCGTATCGGAGATACGTCTCTGGGATATCCTTTCGTCGACACCTATCATCGAACTGACGACACCTGCAATTCTCAATAAACATCATCAACAAATAAAGCGTGTTTCACTTTGTCTCGATCTTCGAAGCGCGATCTTCAACTACCGGACGATCGAACGTTTTGGCGCCAGCGGTCGTGTACCTTTTGGAGGCAGCTTGACATTGGAGGCAGCGACGGGTTACCTTTTGGTACTACCGTCGCGTCCCCTAACATTTTGATGGCAGCGGTGGGTTACCTTTTTGGTACTACTGTCGCGCCCCCCTTAACAATTTTATCAGCTTCTTCATTGTGTATTACTTTTTCCACTTGTTGTTCAATTAAGTATTAATTTGACAAAGATATTGAGTGAGATTCAATTGACTCATTAACATCTTCGTTGTTGACGTCCAAGTTTAGTTCATTCATTAGGCTAACCGGGGAAGGCTCGTGACATTATAAACAGGTGGGGCATGATGAGGTTGATGCGCCTTTTTTTAAAAAAAATAAACTTTACATATTTTTAGTACAGTGATGCAAAATATAATCGAAAAAAGTTGACGGTGCTTCTTATTTTTCAAATCGAGTAGAAATATATAGACCAGCGGGGCATATATAGGTCTGCCCCAAACAAAGCTGTACGTATACGATAATATGGAACTTTTCACTTTACCTCCACTGACTGACAAACAACAACACTCCCTTGCCTTCTTAGGTGTAGGTCGCCTGTTTTTCAAGGACTATTTAGATGCGATGGTTGCCACGATGGCTCGTCAGAGGTAGTCTACATTTAGACTCGCTGTAGGGCGGGCCCTCCACGAAAACCCCAGCCATATTTTGTTGTTATTTATAATACTGTTGTAACAATATAGATTTTATTTTTTTATAATGCAGATATGTTAAATAATTGTAGTTGAAAATGTAGGGTTGATGAATAAAGAATTATTGTATATTTACAACAGGCCATTGGTAAGTGATGCAGATACTGAGGCACAATGGAATTGGAAAGTGGTAAATAATATCCCGAAAATATGGAATTACACTGAATTATCGAGCATCAATCCTGCAGTTTTATGTAGATTGGGGAATATAATCCTAATATTATTTTCGATTTCGATTTCACGCATTTTATGGTACGACAAATGTAATCGATTTAGTTTTATCAGTTGTTTATTTTTATTTAGTATTTATGTCATAGTTCTATACTTCAAAACTAATGTAAGTTTTGTACATCTCTAATAATATTGTAATATTTCATTAATAAATTTGCTTTCTTTCCTGCTTTAAATAAGAAAAAATTTAATGCCGCGCTAAATTTTGGAGATTTAAAAAAAATACTGTGGATTTGTCTAGCTCGTATTCCGCCCTTTCTATCACAATTCTTAAAGCATGACCCACAACATATTGTAATCTTCATTTTTCATCCCCAACTTCTTGAGAATTAACACTTTGCTTGACGAATGGCAAGAAAACAGATTCACAATTCAAATCGTTATGAAAATCGATCTAAAACAAAAAAAAAACAACTATATTTAGCACTACACCACTGCTTATGAGACTTATCTTGATAATGGATATGACGCTACGATTGTTTTGATCTTGATCAATTATTATTATGAATTAATATTTATCGAGATTAGTCGAAAGTGATAATCTCTAGTTCATCTATCCCTCTAGGTCGGTAGTATTTAACCTTTATTCACGCGAACCACTTTTCGTATAATTGTTACTTTTGGTCGCAACATACTCCTAGAAGAAATCCGTATAATCCTTTTTTCAGTTGAAATACAAATTTTCAATCATCCATTGTTTGATGCCTTGTTGCTTTGACCCATGTTAACCATTTAGCTGCTTAGATATGTCTTGCTAGTTCAGCAATCAAAGGGTTAGGATTTTATTAGTTCAAGAGGTTGCTTGAATTTTTAATTCGAAGAGAAACAATATCTTCTATTTAGAAGCCATCAAAAAACGATATTTAATAACGACAATGATATTGAACCCATCCGTCACGGCGGCTCGACAACAACCGAGTCGTCCGAAGGGGATCTCTCAGAGGCCCTAAGCATTTAAAATTAAGATATTGATAAATTCTTCATCAATATTTTGTCATTTTTTTTTTAAAAATGGATTATTCTACGAATAAAAATAGTTATCCATAATATGCTTCATAATTTGGTCGATATATTTTTTTAACTAATCGATATGACGCGTAAATGACACACGCACTCGGCGATGTCTTGCTGCAGATTGAGTTCTCGCGGCACGTGTCACTAGTACATTTCGCTCGCACTTGGCACATTGTTACGAATGCGAGCGGGAAAAACATCGCGCCCGAGGCAACAGAAACAAATATTGTTGTTTTTATTATTTTTCGTAATTGCAAATGGACAATAAAGATCAATGATTATTTAAAATATTTATTCTTTAGATTTTTTTAGACAAATACAAAAAGTTTTGTGACATGTAGAATTTATATTATTTATTTATATAAAGAAAAAACTGCAATCGGCACGGCTAGGTTTTAACCCTTAAAACTCGTATTTTTTTTCCAAATGGGGTAGCGCCAACTCGTATTTTATTTCAAGATTTCTTCAAAATATAATTCCGAAAATTGATTTAAGAATAAACACATTTTCTTTCAATATTTTTCCAAAACCAATGTAAATAATTATAAAGAATATCTTAAATTTACTAAATATATCATTTTTAGTAAGTAAACTAGTCATGTAAATATTTTAGGAAGGTTCTAACACAACTGCTAAAATTTTACACTTAACACGGAAAAGTCCTTCGGAAACGTATTAGACATCACTATAGACACTATCTTTTTATAATAACAGTATAACTTGAATTATTACTTACGACCTTCAAAAATATGCAACAATATAGGTGACGATATATTGGAAAAATTACAATTGAAAGTGTACATTTTGAGTTGCCGCCATTAGCGTGCGTGGCTAAGGACAGCGTAACAGATCCACTCCGATTGTAATGTCAGGGGTTGAACACATTGAAAAAAAAAAAAAAACGTTTTAAACGTGGATTTAAATTAATCAATAAACAAATAAAAGTATGTATTTATTATTTTAATAATACAAAAGCCGCTTATAAAGATATATTGTTTAATTTGTCGAGACAAAATAAATAATGTAATTTTGAGATATTTTTATATAAATTATAGCCTTTAACATTACATTTATATTTTTGGCTGGAATTGTATATATATATACAATGAAATAAATATATGGCGGAAGAAAATGAATTTAAATATTGGAAAATAACTGTTCTGGTTAAACTTCAATTTATAATTTTTTTCGTAGTATGATATCTTTTAAAACAATTTCCTGGATGAGACTTGGCTTTCCTGGTACACGTATCACAATAAAATCGCGTTTCGTGTCTTCCACCTTTCACATTTCTTTTTGAACAAAATGAAACCAGAGATCTTTATGTTTTACCCATATTAAAATGAAGTAAAGGTTTTATTTAGACGTTCTTCTGTGTCTATTGGTGGTCTTCCGCAGGTTGAAGGAAGCCTTCTACAAAATCTCCGATAATTTGCATAACTAAGGTGAAACAAATTTTAGGTGCTTCATTGATTTTTTTATTTGCTGCCTTATATAATATATAGGCGTTAATTAAACATATTTCAAACCCTAAAAACAGTTTTCTTACCATTTTAAAGATTTCCGTAAAAAAAAACCATAACTAGGATGCGAGTTAGTCTGCTCGATCGACTTTCCTCGCGTAATGTTCTGTGTATTTTAATATCACATTTGGTTTCGAGAGAATTTCTGTTGTTCCGTCGCAAATTTCCGAGACACTACTCGACTTTCTGATGTGTAGAAGTAGTAATGAATTTTCTGAATTCTTTTATCCTGCCACGAGAGAATATCATTATTTCGTTAAGATCTACAAGCCTATTACTCTATTTGCGTCGAGTAAATTTAAGATATTTAATGATACCGGTAAAAAAAAAATCTGTTTTTCATTTGCTGTGACAGGCACTTGTTCTGAAGTTCACTTTGAAGTGAGCTTGAATATTGGTGCAACCATCTGTTTACAGGTTAGGCAGATTGTTCAGTTGGTCGCAGATGACAGATTTAAGTGGGAGGATCAGATAGCTGGATGCTGGTTATTCTGTGTGGTGGTGCCAGGCAGGTTGGATCAGTAACACATGAAACTCATTTTGTTTGTGGTTTCCATTGGTGAGAGCTTCAGGTGCCTGCATGGATATCCATGCCATATCTGGGCATGGCAAATAACAGTTTGGATCATGTGCTAGAACTGATTCTACATTCAGGAGACAGTCGTGTGCTGTTTGGGATGGCATCTGACTGAAAAGAATCCCTCTCAGACATGCTTGAGAAAAATGGCATCTTGGATTGGGGTTGGGACCAATATTTATGACTTCCAGATAGCCCATGGCTACAAGGCACAATAAAGTGGCATTTATTAAAATTACATGGTTTCCAGACCTTCCTCCCAGGAGTTATTCTTTAGTGATTTGTGGTGCAGGATAGCAGTGCATTCTAAATCATGGTGTTTGTCTAAATGTAAAACAATGCAGTCTGTTTTCAGTTTTCTTATGTTTTCGACTGGTTAGTATGTCTTCTTCCGTGGTCAGGCATATTTGATAATTCCATTCGGCTATTCTTTGGAATTCATTTAAAACGTTGAATCGGTTGAAGCGTAAATGTTTGATTGTGTGTTTCTGTATTAGTGGCCGCCACAATATAATGCTATCTCGGCTCCACCCTTATTGACAAAATGCTTACCCAGAATGACAATACACACGGAGATGTGAAATGTACATATTTCAATGCAGACAGATAATATTATATTCAAAATTGTTTAAAATAATTCAAAATATATTATATTGTATTTTTTGTAAACACACTTATTAGTAGTAGTTGCTAGTCGATTGAGGATCTGCAGTTGGCAGCGTTCCGGATTTGAATCAAGCGCTAAGTGAACATAAAACCACATAATACGGTAATTGGACCGATCCAACGGATATTTAGAATTGCATTTTACGATGTTAAAATGCCCAAAAAATAATATTAAATTCGATCAGTGTATGAAGTTAGGTATCAGGGTGATAAATATCGTAAAAAAAAACATTTAAAATCGATTTGTGGTCAGTAAACAAGGACGACAAATTATGTCGACGTATTGTCGACGTTCGAGTTGAAGACGAAATCATGATGTCGACTATATGTCGACTTACGAGTTTTAAGGGTTAATACTTGATATATCTATATGGCTAAACCCTTAAATTATTTGTATTTCAAACATTCTAAACAATATTAAAGATATATTAATATGCCCGATTGACAATGGACACTAAATAAGTTGTTATGACTGAACTCAAAACGGCGAGTATTCAATTCATTTGTTTTGAATAATAATTTATGCTCGACTTTTATTATATAATCAATAATTTGAAATATTCCTTTGTTTTCAACCATTTTATGGCTTTGCTTGCTGTACACGAACTATGATTGATATTTTATTAAGGTATGGTTTATTGTACATTATTATATCATTCGTTTGATAATGTGCTTATAAAATATGAGGTATGAATATTTGTTTATTCTGAAAAAATCGTTATTTACTATTTGATATTATTTTGCCCTTATTGAAATAGTCGCCATCAGACTCATCATGCACTTGCTTAACGTATAATATAGTAAAAATTTAATATGGCTATCAATATGGTAGTGAAGTGGCGCCCATAAGGGCAACTCGCATAGTACAAGGGGGTTATGTACTGCGCCAACCAACAGCTTGAAGAAGTGCTTTGCCAAGTAAATCGAACTTCTTTTTTCGAGGGATACATACCCCAGGCAGCCCTGTAGTAGTCGAATGTCATATATTGTTTCCTCTCTGTAAGGCAATATAAAATTGATATATTTATAATAACGAGATAGTCTGCCACCATGAACTGTCATCGCAGAACCTTCGAATGACCGCAACGATCACGAATCTTTGTGCAATAGTCAGTGTTCTTCTCTCGCAGCGCAATCCGGCAGAGTAGACTAATCCTCGGTGCCATATTTAAATTACGTCACAAGAGTCCGGTTTGTTACACCACACACACTTCTTATATTTATGCAACAAACTGCTCGATTGCCAATATTTTAATCCATATTGGCAAACACAAAGACGCGCTTTTTCTATATTCTTCCGATATTTTCTGGTCTATTTATTTGGAAAATATTCGTGAATCGGCGATAGTATTCTGCCGTGAGGAAATCCCGCATTTTGAGTCTGATTTTGTGAATGCTTAATTTGTGGCACATACCCGTTGCCCTGTTCATGGCCTTTAGTAAAAGTTGTGCATTTATCGTGTAATCTCCCATACTTGCAATTCACAGAGATGATTGCACACCACAGAGGACATTCCAAAATTAATAATAATTCCATCAAATATGAAATAAAATTATTTTAATTCATACACTTTAATATGTATGTCATGTTTTATATGGATAAAATATTTAATCGTCAATTTCTAAATAGAAGCTTGATCAAATGTTATGCCGTTATTTAATATATTTATTTTATTACTATTATAATATTAGATTAATCAAATTGTGAACTAGTGACATCTAGTGGTATATATTAAAAAATATATTATTATTATTAGTTACCAAAAACCAAAGATGACCTTTTTCAATATAAATTGTTACTCCTATAAACTTAAGCAGGATCTGCTTAGCTTTAAACTACTTATTTTTCAACTTCACCCTAATCTTTCCGCTCTCCAAATTCCTTTACCGGTCCGTCACGACGCACAGTGGGCCGTATCATGAATTCAACTGCCAAAAAACTGTAACTTTTTTTCCATTTGAGCTAGACTGATGAAGTTTATAAAAAAATATAGGTGAAGGTATATTTTTCAATATCAAATAATCAATTTTAAAAAATATATTGTATAAAATAATTAAAACTTCTTCATCAAAACCTTAGTGTGAAATGAACAATATATAAACCTAATTGATATACATATTTATAAATTTATAAACATAGATATAATAGGCTTTATTATAGTACATATAATAATTATGTGCAATTAAAAATCGTAAAGAACCGAGCTAACATTTAAAAATCCAATCAAAGTTCAACTTTTGGCTAATCAAATGTATTCCCAAAGTTTTTGCAAAACTGAAAAATATATTAACTTAATTGCAAGTGTTTTATATATTTTTGAAAATATATGATATACGCTTTATTATGATATATATAAATTTAATAGGATATTAAAAACTGGGATGTTATACTCGATTGAATTTGATATACTATTTTTTTTACGAAATCGAATTTTCGTGAAAAGCATTTTTGGTTGTAGAATTCAAGATCTGTCCCATGGTGCGGCGGCTCGAAAACAACCGCGTCGTCCGAAGGGGGCCTATTCATAAGGGAAAATAGTCCCCAAGCATTTCAAATCAAGATATTGATGACATCTTTATACCATACCATTAAAATTGATGGTCAAAAATATAAGCTGGGAAGCGGGCAGCAGCGCTCTTCAGTATAAAAAAATCAAATACTGCGATGCAGAAGGCAATAAGAAACCACTGCACTGTATACTCCAATGAAAACCATGTCCATGATCATTCATAAGGGGAGTCATGCACATGGTCACGTTCCTCAGACATGAGGGAAAGTGGATTAATATCTTATAAAAAAAAAATATAATATGTAATCGCTTCACGACTCAATAAAAAAATCCCTTGTGTGCATAAATAAATCTGGTCTCTAACGGATTTCTCACCACAGAGCCAGTATACCCTGGAAGGAAAACCTAAAATCTGTCTAGTGTCGATAATTTCGCTCCCTCTTCCTTCTCCTCTGGGAGATCTTTTCCCACATGATGAAAAGTTGCTATTGCGCGACAAGGCTACTAATCCTTGCGACCACGGCTACTTGAGACTCGTTTTGGGCAGATGTGCATATGTGTACCTGTGTATATCTATGTAATATGTGTGTGTAGTCGCTCGCTACTTGTCACTCGTGACTCGTTATAAACAGATAACGCCTTAGAGAGAACAAACGAATACGGATAAACCCCTCCTACTTGCCTGGACACAGTCGAGGAGGGTAAAAAATCCGATACCAACATGGTAGAAGATGTACGTCCAATGCCAGCAATGGCCAAGAGAGGGAAACTCTTTATAAAAAACCGCATACCAAGACGGCTCGGGTCCCTGCGGTATGGACACGAAAGGGGAGCCCTCACATCACGTGTGAGACTCAGGTTCCTTTAGCCTCGACTACCATGCGAGAGTTTGAGTAAAGCATGCCCTCAGCGAGTGAGAGCCTTGTGGCTGGCAAATGATGATGATGATATATGAAAATGTTTATTTTTTTAAATCACTTTTCAGGGAACTTATTGCAAACTTAATATAGACATGGGAAATTACATTAAAGATGAATACACATTTTTTTTATTGCATTGAAAATTTACACGGACCTGCCATATAAACATTTAAATACATATATAAACACATATCTACCACAATTTGTATACAATTGTATTACAGTATTAAATTCTACTGAGAACTTTGAGTCCCGAATAATAATTAACTAAAAATTGAGAATAGTATTTAAAGTGGATATTCAACATATTCATAATATCCATAAACTATCGTTCGTACAAAATAAATAAATCTACAAATATAGTATGGCAAAATGCTAACATCGATATAAATAAATTGTATATTTTTTAATAATACATAATACACTAAGGGATGAACATTTTGGTTAGTTCTTCACGAATAATAATGACAGTATAAGTCATCTAATTATTAACATCGATATATTTAACAATAAACTTTTATTGTCATATAAATTCTTATAATTTTAATTATAAGTGACTTTTAATATATAATAATATATGAATACCGCAAGTGTATATACAGTGTACTCTCGATTATCCGTGCATGGATTATCCGGTTTGCGGATTAGGATTATCCGTGCCTGAAAATATTACAATTACGTTTTTTTTCTATTATGATTATAAGACGCATTAATAGATCGCGATCTTGAATATGCGCGTTGTTTAAAGAAATACGTATAGGGACACGCAAGAAACGTCCTTACTGCGGTAATTCGATATTTATTGCCCATATTTGTGAGCTCTTAGGACTTCGTTTGTTCCAAAATCTAATGTTCCACGAAATCTTCGGTCAGCACCAAATGTCTTTCGTAGGACATTTATTCAGTTGTTTTGCTTTCTAGCGGTGAAGAAGTGCGTGTCTTTACAGAGCAATTTTTCATTACACACGTATGTTTGATTATTTTTTAATTTCTTTCTGTGTGATATTATTTTTCTTGTTATATATGTAATCTCAAAAAAGAAAGATTCTTCCTGACATAAAAACAGATTTAATGGATTCGGAAGAGAATGAAGAAAATTTTGTATCTGAAATGTGTGGATTATTGGAAAATTTAAATTTTTTTGAAGACGTGGATATGGAAAACATAGAGGAGTGACTCAATCATGATTTAAATGATTCAGGCCTTGAACGCATGGACGATCCTAATATCGTTTCTCTTGTTACTCAAGAGGAAGAAAATGCCATTAATACTATAAGCGAAGAAGATACCAGTGGTTACGTTAGTCCTTGAAAGGCGATGAATTGTATTGAAACTACATTGCTAGATTATAGACAAAGAGGCGAGCTATAATAATGTAATAGCTTTAAGAATATTTCGAAGTGAAATAAGAAGTTCGATAAAAAAATCTCAAAAACAAATGAAAATAACAGATTTTTTTAATCCGAGTACATATAAAAGTATACTTTTTTATATTTTTAAGTTCGTATATATGATAAAACAATATATTTTTACTTATTTGTTTGTGTTTTCTTGATAAATAATGAATATAAAAATAATGTGTTAATAACAATTTGTGTTTTTGTATATGATATTATATTCGAAAATAAAATAAAAATTTGATGATTCGGATTATCCGTGTTTCTCGACATCCGTGTTCATCGTCCCCAGCATTAACCCGGATAATCGAGAGTGCACTGTATTGCAAAAAAATGAATATATATAAAAATACCATGGTTATTCATTATGGGGTTATGATTATTAATATAATCGCTGTGTACAAATGTATAATGTTTGTACCAACTCTGCATCTTTAAAAATTTACATTGTTGAGTTTATTTTATTAGAAACCTAAAAACGAGTTTCCATTGAGATTTAATTAAATTTTACAAACTGCTGATTTCCGGACACAAAAAATGGCAGTGATCGAATACAAGAAAATAAAGTATAACCTCACGTATTATTATTTTATAACTATGCATTAATACACGCACGTCATTTATAGAGATTTTAGAATATACATTTTAGCTAGATAGTGATTTTAGAATATATTTTTTTACAGTTGTCGCAACGCAGAATATCTAAATAATTAAACATTGATTAAAAAATAATCATAGTGTAAACAAAATAGGATGAAATATTTATCTCTACGTCTACCGCTTTCCTTTACATATTTTAGCCAATTAATATTTATTTAAAGTAATAAAATCATAATTTTCAGAGTATCGTGCGGCAGCGGTACATCGAAGACAGGGAGTCCAGTTGCAGGATCCAGATGCTTCTTATACTCCATCTCCTCGATGGTTTCCATTCCGTATTTCAAGCATATCTTTTGCGAAAATTTACCAGTGGCGTCTCCTTTAAATATCTATTAAAACATATTGAAATTATATTACAGGTATATTTATTATTTATTAAAATTGATTGTGGTATACTTTGAAATTGTTATCTCGCGCCATTTGGATGGATCTGCCCATCAGGTCGTTGGCTAATCCTTTGCCTCTGGCTCTGGGATCTACAGACATGATTCTGCATTCGAGCATACTGTCTACGTTGTATTTTTCAAAGATATTCAAATTTTCGGTCAGACTATAGAGTACCGTGAATATTTTGCTGAATTTCTTATCGCTGTGATTTTTCATCTTGGCCAGGGCCTTGCTGGTGTCTCCGGGTCTTAATACTCCGTTTAAAGCAACGCCAAAAACCTGAAAGAAATTAAAAATCAGAATCATTTTAAAGGATAATAACATACAATCTGATGGGACAAAGTCCGGCGAATATGGTGGACATACTCTCTATATATTGACCATTGTCATGGATAGTAGGTAACATGCATATTATTTCGATAATGCATGTTAACCGCGACTGAGATAAGTTAGTAGTCGGATAGGTGTCCGACGAAAACTATGAGTTTAGGGAATTCAGGGAATTCTTAATGACACTGGCCAGAGACCCATTATGTTTTATAAAAATATTTATATTGGTAGTTTGGCACGTTAGAATTAATTAATTTAATGCAATCTATCCTTTGTTTAATAAATAATATAAATTTAGATTCAACTAAAATAATATTAAAACTAACCAGTGTCGTGGTTTGACACTGAGGAGAATCTTTATCGAATATTTATATGGGCGAATGACGTTTTGGAATCTTTTTGGTATGCCATCCATCCACCGTAATCAAATAAATAAATAATTATGTGGCCGAGCATTATCCTGATATCTTTAAATCAAAGCTCGTTTTTCTTCTGGTGCTGACTTAAACCACTCAAATTGGTTTGGGTTTAGAAGTTCAAAATGGACTAAATTTTTCATATCTCAACAGTTAAAACGCCTTACATGGATGAAGACCTTCTTAACTTGAGCTTGACATTAACCAATAATCTACTTGGATGAAGACTACTTGAAAAAAAGTCATGACAATTTTTTCAGAACTTTTTTTAATCTTTTTCAAGAAAGATTTGTATTGTCATGAATTTTCTAAACGAGTATGATTATTTTTTATTTCAGAAATCGTAAAACGGAAAAAATGGGTTGATAGAATAAATTGTGGCTATATATTAAAAAAAAACCCTCCAAAAGTGTAAATGAGTAACTTTCTATAATAGCTTCTAGGGGAAATATTGCTAAGAAGGTAATTTAATATAAACTTTGGACTATCGAGATGTTTCACGCTAGTAAAAAATCAACAATATATCGTATTTCGGCAAAAAAAAGGGCTAACCCAAAAAAAAAAGAATTCCGCCTAAAAAACCTAACCTAACCTAACGTAACCTAACCTAATTTAACATAACCTAACCCAAAAAGAATTCCGCCTAAAAAATCGATGTATTATAAAAAAGATAAAAAAAAATGTTTTCACATAAATTGAAAATAATGTCAGTGGAGACTGTGGTTTAGAAGTCGTGTCACTGCAAAAAAGAAAGAGTACCCTCACCTTTTTTTTTTGCACGGTTTTGAAATAACACGTTACAGTAAAAAGAATAAATACCGTATATTTCCTAGAATCATTTGTTTTGACGCGGTTCAGAACAAAAACAGAAATTTTTATATTTATGTATCGAAATAATAAAACAATAGCAAATGCCCGATGGGTAAAATGGAAACAAAATGCTTAATTTATTGATTAATATCTGCTTTAATTCACGAAGGTTTGCAATTTACTAACAGTTTAGAATAACATTTTCTTACAAATGATCCTATCCTAGAACACGCTTCAAAATTTCAACGGGACCTACAGATTTGTATGACTGAACATCAAGAAATAAATTAACAAAAAACACAGAAGAGGAAAACAGATATCCTAATAATAAGAAATTCAACAGGACAATAATAAGAAACAAAATTCTTCTCAAAATTCTAACACATTAGATATGTCGTTGGTATTTTATTCTTAATTAAAATACATTTTTAACACAATTATTTATAGCATAACTGGTAACTTTAAAAACCTGATCGTCAGACAGTTAATAAATAATATTTGGGATTTTTTGGCTAAAAAGATTCGTTTTCATCGTCCATTGCGTGATTTTTTTTATCTATAGAAAAATGGCGTAACAGAAAAATTCAAGGCGCCCTATAAAGATTCGATAAAGATTCTAAACATGCAATGGGGGGTAATTGCCCCCAATACCATAAACAATTCCCAGAATTCATAGATTTACATGATTTCCTTTAAATAAACAGTGGCATTGCTTGTAGATCATACTATATTATGATAATGTAAGGTAATCGCGACTGAGCTAAGTTAGTACTCGGATCGGTCAATCCTCCACCGAAATTGAAGAAATCTGGGAATTGTTTATGCATATGGCCAGGGGGAATTATAAGTGTCTTAACTTCATTTCACAAAAAAATAATTGTTAAAAATATAAGCTGGGAAGCGGGCAGCAG
>JAGXCT010033507.1:0-11359 GCA_022495035.1 Philopotamus ludificatus | reverse complement strand
GAGACGAAAACATGATGTCGACTATATGTCGACATACGAGTTTTAAGGGTTAATAAGTAAATAAGATTGATTAGTAAATAAGCAAATATATATATTTATTCGTTCTATATCACATTTTCAACAATACACAATTCAATAGATTGCTTAATAATTATTGAATATGTTTGGGAAACAGAACAAAACTTTAATACGCACGTCCCAAACTATTCCTGTATACATTATTGCTATGCCTATAGACAAATTATTACTTTTTTGGAAGAATACACTATTCATTACAACCGCTAGATATTTATTTTTTTAAACACTATCATTTAGTAATATTTAATAAATTAATCCTAGAGTATAATATATCATTTGATTTATATAAGGATAACGAAAATTAAAATATGAATAAAATAATACGATATGGAAGAGTTCGAGACAATCTTTTCTGAATAATGAAAAATACTCATAGATTTCATCCCCCGTTTCTTCAATACGTATATTATTTTGAATAACAATACTGTATTTATCTATAAAACTTAATAATATGCAACAAAGTTTAGTTTAGAGATTCATTTAACGCTGTAGCAGCAAAACAATTAATATTATAACAAAATATGTTCGGAATAAACGTAAAATACGAAAAATAGGTTGAATATAATAATAACATTTGAATAATTAATAATAAAATATCTTTGATTCGTATCTAATTCGTTCCCGAACATAATTTCTCGCTTTTATTCTTTTAGCACTGATTAAATTCAACGTGAAGAGTTCGAGATACGAATTAGATAGATAAGGCTATGCAACGCAAACCGATAATCGCACGATGAGATGCAATAGATATTTAAGATTATTATAATACTCCTCATTATTCATATTTAAAACGAGTAAGCTTTCTTAGATCATAGAAGGAAGCACAAGGAATTAATATTTATAAAC
This sequence comes from Philopotamus ludificatus, assembly GCA_022495035.1. Taxonomy (NCBI): domain Eukaryota; kingdom Metazoa; phylum Arthropoda; class Insecta; order Trichoptera; family Philopotamidae; genus Philopotamus; species Philopotamus ludificatus. The sequence goes on along the minus strand of JAGXCT010033507.1, from coordinate 10,435 downwards.
TGGATACGTTATTAATAAGCCACATAGTTATTACATTTAATAATTATCAAATCGTATCGTAATTTATTTGTACTGCCGTTCAATCGGTGACTATTAATTATTTAAACCATATGTAAGAATTAAAAATTGTTTTTAAATCAATTTTAAATACAAAATATATATATATATATCGTCGACCATTATTTTAGCAAATGTAATAACGGCTCCCTCGCGTGTTTTTTTTATATATAAAAATAGATGCATTTATCTCGCTATAAAAACGTACAAAGAATAGTGCCAAATTGAAAATAAATAAAAAAAAAACCCATATCCATTGAATTTATCCCCCGTTTACGAAATGCACACTATCTTGGTCCATAGAAATTTACGATCATTCAGTTTCGAAAGTTAAAATACAACTCAAAGGTGTAAAAAAATATGCATTAATATCACAGATTTAGAAAAATGATTATATAAATTGACAAACGCAATTCGACTAACGTCTACTTTTTTTTTTCAATTGATATGTTGAAATATGCATTGATGTATTTTACGTGATCCAAAAATAATAACAAACATAAACGATAACGTAAATAAATTAAAGACAGTCGGACACATCAATTATTTGCGGAGAATCACCAGCTCTTGGTCGAGTTGACATATTTGACGCAGGAATCCGTCGTTCGGTCTGATCCACCGATTTCTCCTCACCGTCTGTATGGCCTCGGACGCTCTCATTTTGCGATCGATCATCAGATGGGCGATAGCGCAAGTCGCGCTCCTCGATAATCCCATCTTACAATGCACGAGCACTTTACCTATCAACGTATAAATAGTTTATTGGAATTGTCGTAAAAAATAAATTTGAGAGCGATGTATGTACCTGACGCCATTCCGTCGCCGATAAATTTAGAAGCCACGTAGAAGTATTTAGAAATATCGGTCGATGGATGATCGATGAGATTGAGGCCCATGTACTTGATACGAGGACAGTCTCTGTAGTAAAGATGATTGGTGTCTACTTGGCCAAAGTGTTTTCCTTCGGCGGTGTTCAGGACATGCGTGATTCCCATCAATTTCAAGTATTTCTTGCATTTCGCAGACTCTCTAGATAAATAAAAAAAAATAATTAGGATTATTAGGTAAGTAATTCCATATTTTAGACAGAATTTGTTAAAATGTCTTTGGGCAAGTGATTTTCATGGATTTATAAATATCACTGAGCGAAGACAGCTTCATATAGATATCCCATCATGAGCATGGCAGTGCCAGAAGAGCACATCAGACATGTCAACCTTGGATAAAAAAGGTAATAGTACAGCAAATGCTGTAAAAAATGTGGAGGAAGTATATTGTCAATGATGCTTTTGCAAATTTCGACAAGGTTAACACCGAGTAGCTTAAAAGATGCCAGCTAATGTGGATTCCTTGTCCTTGCAGTACAGAAGATCAAGGAACTTTGTTGGAAAAGACTTTCGCACCCTCCGTAATCTTGAGATCCAAAGCTTGCAAAATTTCAACAAAGGAAAAGAATACATTTCCCAAGAGACACTTGAAACAGACCTTTAAGAATACAATATCATCATCATAGGTGCAACAGCCCTATTGTAGAGTCCTGGCCTTATCCAAAACCCTTCTCCATTTTATACAGTGTGCCGCTATGCCGCTCCATCTTCCGGCAAGTTTCTATGATGCAGTCAGTTCAAAGTAGCACCGGTTTGCCAGCACGGTTTTTCTTCGTACTTCCAAATTGGTTTCATTGTTATTTGTAATAAGTGAGCCGAGAGATGTGAACTCTTAGAAGGCCTCGAAGCTGTACTCTTTGACTCTCAGGAGTTCAAGGATTCGTCCTTGGCATGTACGATAAATTGTGTAAAAGAATCTAAGCTACCGTTTCATTTCTTATTTTTTAAAAATTATTTACATGTTTAATAGTTTTTTGACTTAAGGTAAGCCAAATTCTTCTTTATCCAAAATATATCCTCTTTCATTTTCTACAATGCTCTTCTATCTATCTAGTAAACTTGCGAGGCCCCTCTTCCACAATTCACTGGATCTGTAACGAAAACTACTCCTCCAGTACTTTTCTGACCTCATTTACAGAATTCATGCAGAAATAGAAGGGGTAATATTCGGCAAATATGATGAGTGGGACATCGTTTCCCAATCAAATCTGCTATAGCCTTAATAATGTCATCCTCGCTGTATGTTGTCGAGCATTATCCTGATAGAAGAACACATTTCATCTTAAAGTAATGATGGTCATTTTAATCTGCTCAAGTTGCTCCTTAATTTTGACTAAACCTTTGATATAACAGCAAATAACATGAAGACAATCTTTATCTTGGGTTGCCAGTTTCTCCTTTCTCTACCAACTGTCAGTACCCATTTCTCGTCACCAGTTACTATTTGGTCAAACAAAAGTTTATTTCAGGTACGTGAAGAAGAGCACACGTTCGCAATCTGCGTTCGATTAAACCCAAAAAGTTTAAGAACCTATTGACCCAATTTGCTGACATTTCTGATGGCTTGCAGGTGTCGATGAACGACTGTATCACAAAATCGAAGCTTCCTTGCTTATTCCTCAACAGTTACAGAGGGATTTTATTCCACAATGGTTTTCAGGACACCCTAGTAGAGCTCTACAGAGCTTCCAGGACGAGGCTCATCTTTTAAACTGCAGTTTTCGCCTCGGAATCTCTGAAACCGTTGTTGATACTGACATACGGTTAATATTTGATACTATATTAATATTCCTCCCACTTTCCGTGGTATTGTTGCCCCGATTGAACTCGGGGGAACAAAGCATGCCGAATATGCTCCTGCCATTTCCAATATAGCTTTGATAAAACTGCATTATTTATCTTCTTTTTCAAGTGCATCGTTCATTTTCAGATGGTGATCTATTGGCCCTTGTTTTTCTCCATTAATTTGGTGAGCTGGAACAATTCTGGAGCTCCCAACCCAGTATAGTTGCGGATGTTGTGGAGCCACGACAGCCTCTTTCTTCCTTACCACTGTTTACCTTCTACTCTTCCTTCCATGATGGTCTATAGAAGGCGATACTTTGGTCCACGAATGATGTGACCAAAGTACTAAACTTTCAACATTTCCAGTCGGTATTTATTTGCTACCAGCATCGTCTACGTCTCGCAACTCTGCATTATTTATGGAATGACCTTATATTTGATTAAATTAATATTTTTTTATTTAAAAAAACAAAGAATATCTGAGATTTTCATTCAAAGCTTGTATTAATGCAAATATTTGTGTCTTTCGTCTGATAATATATTTCAGCGGCGTCGATGTATTTCAACAATTGCAAAACTCTTTCAAGGTTTCTAGCAATACGTTATCGCAAAACGTCACATTATGTCTGATAGGTATTTATGTGGGAAGCTGGCAAATTATTTACGATTTTTTTAGTGCTAATGTAATGTTTTATTACTCTGGTTTTATGTGAAAATCTTCACTCCAAATCAATAAAATTATATATAGATCGGCCTTGATGCCCTAATTACAACTTTCGGTGACACTCCGGCATATTTTTCCCATAAATACACTATGGAAAGTGTGAAATACCAAACGGACCAACAGCACATGTCCGTTTTGGACTGGTTCCAATTAAAAGACCCAAATATTTCTTTCATTTGCAACACAGGTATTTTTAGAAATACACGATATCACAATCAAGACGATTTTGAAGCAAGGTGAATCACAAAACTATTCCGGCGGCCGGTGCAAAAATATAACAATAGACCTACTCATTTCCGACATAGAGTCTGGGGTAGACTTCGTCGCAATCGACGTCACGCAGCAGCGAATCTGATGTGTCCGGGACGCTCGTCGTCCACTGCATGCGGTACGTAGTCGGAACGCGTGTTCGAGGGCGTGCCGTATTCATCATATCCATCATATGACGTGTCGTCGTATTACCGACGGGACTCTGAAATGGGATAAAATTTCAAATCAGATTAATGATGTTGTTTAATCGAAAAAAACAGGCAATGCAATGCACGGGAACATGCTGATATAAAAATAACGGATAATCATCGGTATGATACCATGATCCTATCCCACAGGCTTCTCTTGTGCGACATGAGAGTGAACAATGCACCTGACTCAGGTGGCAATGCACGGCGGACTGACCTTCGTGCGATAAATACGTTGATATATTATATTACGTGCTCTCGTTTAGGACAAAAGCAGTATCTTGTTTCTAAACACAACCGTCTTGTGAAAACAAGATATGATCAGTTTACCAAGATGATTCATCAGATGCTGGTATTATTAAATATGCAATTCAAAAATGACCGTTTATACATCACGATGCTTCTTAAAATATGATATATCAGATATAAATATATTTATTTATATATATATTGTTAATTGTCGGGATGAGGCGGAATTTAATCGTCATTTTCCGGACGCGAATGCCAACGATTGTTAAGTCTTCTTATTATTCCGTCCGTTGTGTTGTATTCGATATTTTTAAATTACATTTTTTTTCATCCTTTCGTTCATTTAATGTCTTTTCATAGCTCAGCTTCACCGTATTTTATGAAAAGACTACAATCTAAATACTTCTTTCATTCTCATAATTGATTCCATGAAAATAATCAACTATTCAATTTTATAATAATCAATCTTTATAATTTATCTCCCGGCAAAAAATTTAAAATAATAAAAATGAGAAAAAGACATCGTCGAAACTATTTTTTATTAAACTTTATTTCAATTCCTGCACTAATCAGACCTAAAATAATCCTTTAATTTTGATCTCTCTTTGATGGGGCAGAGGCTGTCTATAGTATTTTCCTCTTTGATTAATTTCATGTTTTGAATATACAGTCAATCCTCCTATAGCGCTCCCTGCTATAAAGAGGCGTGTGCGACAGTACCTTCTATAGTGAATTTTCTATAAAACATTTTCAAGGACAAATGACATATTTCATGAATATGAAATACATTGCCGTTTGCAATAAAGATGAATGCCCTTTGATTGACAATAAAATATAATTAAAAAAGTTAACCCTATATTTTGTATGGTTGCCTAGTCTTGTACAAGGCAGGTTTCTATAGCGCGGTCCCTATCTTGGCGCTATAAGAGTGTTGACTGTGATCTCACTCGGTATCACTATCACTAGGCATCGGTTGACGAAGATTATAAGTTTTCAGGTGAGATATTTTATCATCTTCCGTATCTCACCTTTATAAACAATTATAAATATTCACCGAGAGAATATGATTTAACGTCATGTAATCTTTACATACGATAGATGTATTTAGAATTTTTTCTAGAATTTATTCGGGTGAATATGGAGAAATAACACGCCAAGGTAAGACTGTTTCAAGAAATATTATAAAATAAAATCGTAAAAAAAGTTTTTGAACCACTGAGACGTGTCTAAGTATAAAAATCTATATTGGATCTCGGTTATTTTATTGACAACGATTTTTTTCCTTATTGCAGATATATTTAGAGGTTGAAAAAGGTCAGGTTACTTAGTTCTCATTCACATCAAGGTGCAAGATTTTTTAAAAATAGATCAAACAATGCGTTAAATATATTATTTTAAATTTGTTATAAAGGATTCCCGCGTATTAATTAGAATATTTAAATTAGCGTACATCGAATCTTCTCGTACACATACACAAGCATAACAAATTATAAATGGGATCGGTCGACAATGTTATCCGATTAGTCGCATGACATCATTCATCTACCGATTCAGAATAATAGAACTGTATACCTGGAAATAATTGATATGCAGTTAGCATGCATATGTCATGTTAATTGTGTATGCGCAATTCTCTATGTTACACTAATTTATACAAAATGCAGGTACGGGCGGATTAAGAGATGAATGATACAATATCGCAGTCAAATATAATTTTCATTTGATACCATCAGCATTCTTATGCTGTAGCCAAGCCTCTGCTCGCTAGCCGCCGAGTACGAATACACTCGTGGATACGTCGTTCGCTATATTAAATTTCAATAACACGATTATTATACATTTCATCGGTAAGTTCAGAATGTAAACTTAGATTCGGGACTACCATTAACCTGGTATTCGAATACTTGGCAGTTTGATCATTGATTGGGATTTTTTTGGCACTCACGGACATCAACTCGGCTTTCTCTAGTACAAATAATTCTATTTATAAACAAAAAAGCACATGTGCTTTATTACGTTATCGATTTCGAAAAAAATAAAAGTATCAAATTGATTTTCGGCAACGTATATTAAACGGACGTTAATAATAGACTATCAACAAAATTATTTAGCGTGATGCGAAGAAAAATCACATATCAACACAGTAATTATCACGTCAAACAACACTACAATGCAGCTTAAAAGTGTTTTACATATTTTTAGATAAACGATAATAAACTGTCGGCGGTCTCGGTTATGCCATTAATACCATAATTTATTCAGTAAATATTATCTACACGAAAATGTGATAAATTAATTATTTTGTGACGTTCGTTAAATTAAATTAAAAGCGTTATTGAATAAATTTTTGTTAATATTAAATCAAACACTTCAATAAGCATAATTGAAAGCTGTGCTTTTGTCTATAGAATCTATGAACAATTTCGAATTAAATTAATTTAATATATATTTAAATTATTTCAAGAAGTTTTCTAGTATTAATAATGTATTTATAGAAATTATTGTATATCCTGATAACTTGTGATGACACGTAAAGTCCAGTTGTGCAGAGTTTAGGTATAGGGCTTCTCTATTTAATGCTATATACGCAGTAGTGTAATTTCAGACGTTATCGTGTATTTCAAATTTTCAGGAAAAATTTAAATGTTGTAAAAAATATATGTATGTGTTGTAATAAGCGTTATGCGAATAGTAAAATTGTTTTACCGAGTCGCGCCAACTCATGTCTGCTCTGTGTCAGGTCCGCCCTATTTTGGTTCAGCGGCCGCCGCGCGCCAAGGACTTGGTGCGGTTCAAACGCGCAATAATACGGCCAGGCTCTTATCAATAGTGTTGTCAGCACAAAGGGGGATGTCAATGAAACGAGGGTAAGTAGAGCAAGGCCATTGCCGACCTCAGTTGAAAATGGCAATCAATTTTAGAAAATCATTGCGAAAATAAGCCTTTTTTATTCATGGGTTCAAAGAACAATATAATTTGTTTTTATCTGGACGTCTTTTTAGCCGATTGGGTGAATTGTTTTTTTAAAACAATCGTCATCATTGACGTTATATCCCTAGAATAGAGTTCCGGCCTCGTTCGGAATAATCCTCTATTTCACTCGATCCCCAACAACGTCCCTCATTCTTCTGGACAGTCCCAATTGTTTAAACTTTGACATTCTTTTACTTCGGGAACAGAAAAGCTTGCTAACCATACGGTGGCTGACAGTACCTCGTTCTCGAGACGTGACCGACTTGTCGGAGTCTCACCACCCTGACGAAAGCTACTTGTTGCGAAAGATAAGCTATTCCTCGCCATTGAATATAGCTCCAAATATTGTTCTCAGGTTGTACCCGTCATAGCTTGGAGGTAATTAGAATCAAATTATGATTGTTAAAGTTAAATTGCCAATAAGCGCAGATAGTATTCAGATGGGTGACCATTCTGAATACTTCTGAGTGACGCTGGTCAACAGAGAGGTGGGATGAAGGCTTTGACGACCTTCATTTCACAAAAAAAAATTGACAAAAATATAAGCTGGGAAGCGGGCAGCAGCGCTCTTCAGTATAAAAATCACTGCGGTGTAGAAGGCAACGGGAAACCAATGCACTATATATTCCCATGAAAACCATTTCCGCGTAGTCCTCCACTTAAGGAATCATGCATGGTCACGATCCTCAGAAATGAGGGAAAGTGGATTAATATCTTATATATAAAAAAAAAAATAATTATATAATAATATGTAATCGCTTCACGACTCAAAAAAAAAAATTGTTCTCAGGATCCTCCTCTACAGAATATCTATTTATTACTCGTTTTGCTTTGTCAGAGCCTAGCATTCAAATCCGTATGTCAGAACGGACGAAATGGGGTCTTACAGAACTTGATTTCATCAATCTCAAGAAGAGTCTCAACCGTAAATGACTTTCGGAATTCAGTCTGAAGTAGTATCAGTTTGCCATCATAGTTCTTCAAACTTCTAAACTGGTTTCATGATTTTGCGTCTTCAATGAGTCGAGTTGTACTTATTGACACTCGGGGGTTCTAGGTTTTGTACTTAGCATATGAGCATGTATTTTGTTTGTATCGATAATCTTTATACATTGAGATCTTTCCATTGAGATCTAACCCCAATGGCGATGTCATCCACATAAGCAAAATTCTTCATCAATATCTTTTTTTTGAAATGGATTATTCTAAGAATAAACATGGTTATTCATATGTTTAAAAAATTGGTCGGTATTTTTGATTTTTAACAAATCAATATGACGCCTATTGTACGTATCATACGTTTCACTCGCACTTGACACATCGTATCGGATGTGAGCGAGAAAAAATATCGCGCCCGTGGATATAGAAGCGAATATTCCTGTTTTTATTTTTTTCCGTAATTGCCGACAATAAAGGTCAGTGATTATGTATAATATTCATTCTTTAGACTTTTTTAGATATGTACAAAAAGTTTGTAACATGGAGGATTTATATTAAAAGAATTATCAAAAACTTATAGTCCCAAATAGATGACATCAGCATGACGCTGACAATCTTCACACCGGAGCTTCTTGTCACCCATTCCAGAACGATCTTTAACATGAAGCAAATTAGGATATCCCCATTTTTAAGATGCAACGTGTCTCCAACTTCTGTTTTATAGTAATAACAATTTGTGTTTACCAATGTTGAATCCGAACACAAAATAATCTAAATTGTTAGTTTAAATATTAATAAAAGATAAAAGGCTTTTACTTTTTTAGAATAAAAAATATGAGAAATATTTTTAAAGGCAAATATATATATCAACGCTGGAAAGCAATCTTGCTGTATCTGAAAGAAAAATAGTTTTCTTTTCAGTAAATGTAGGATAAATGTTATAAAAAGATCTAACCATCTTTGATATTAAGAATTATTAATTTAATTTAATTTTTGAGATACAGCAAGATTGTTTTCCAGCGTCAATAAATATTATGTTATGTATTTGTATTATATGCTTAATTTGTTCACAAAAAAAGCTATCCATTCGCTAGCATAAAATAATAATTTTGAAAAATATGTAATATTTTTCCTTGAATACATAGATGATAAAAATGATCGGCGATGAATGTGATTTAATTAAAACAATGTTTTGCATTACAATCATTATGAATATATGTTTTATTGTTAAATGATTATAACATTGGTTACAAAATTTAATATGATTTCGATAATAAATATGGTAAAAAAATAAATACATTGTTAACATCTAAAAAAATAATATTTTAATGTCAAAGTATCATTTTTCTTAATATTAAATTTCAGTAAAAATATTTTTCAAACATAGCACATTAGAAAATATTGCAAGATATAAAAAATATGTACAAAATATTCTCTAAATTAGTATATATATATTAAACACAGATATACAATACAACTAAAATTATTATTAGAAAATAAGGAATACAAAAGTGGTAAACAATATAAAAAGAAATCGAGATTTTTCACATTCTACACATAAATGGAAAATAATAACAGATCAATTAAGCGAAATAAACATTTTCTGGTATAAAAATATCTAGTGTGAAATGTTATACACAAGATTTCATATAGTTTGTAATTATGGGAATGCCAATTTGATTTATTACATAAATTCTAGATCACTATAAAGCGACAGATCCTGACTAATAACTAAAATGATTTACTGGTATATATTTTATTAATATATCACTTACATTTATATTAAAAAAAAATTACAATGGAATAAATTAATTAGAATGATTAAGTATATATTTACGTATATTTGATAATGGAAGAATTATTCGTATTTTTGGATTAGTTATCGATAGATTAACCCAGAAAGAATGTTAATACATAGTATAAAGTACAAATAAAATATAGTCACGTAAGTAAATTAAAATAAAATACTGTAGAACCTCAATTTTCGTAAATTCTTCACCCATCACCTGAAGAAATCGTGTCAATCTAGATCGGATTGAGAAAATAATTAATAATATTGTAAATTTTCATGTAAAGAAATTGTAAACCGTATATGTGCATTTTTTAGATTATGTTTATATGAAAATAAATAACCTATAACCAATACCTTACACATAAGATTTGTCTTATGATAGTCAACCGACAGAGACAATTCGTATATGTGTGGTTATTCCCCTTATCCAGGGGTGGCTCGTTCTTAGGGGCAACCAGGGCACTGCCCCGCACACATTTCTTTTAGTAAATAAATAATAATTAGCTGAAATATGTAAACAGAACCGTATTCGTATGTGTTTGGACATTCTTGTATCCGCCCTGGTCACGTG
>JAGXCT010033506.1:0-23983 GCA_022495035.1 Philopotamus ludificatus | reverse complement strand
GTGCAATATAATTAATCATGATATGTAAAATATTTGCACAAATTTAAAAATTGTTAGAGGTCAGCATTCCATATATCTTTTAAAGCCAGAGTTATGGCTTGTACGTAAGAAAAAAAATGTTATAATAATGTATTAGATGGACCCAAATGTTTTGTCGCATTTTCGGAAAGCATAGATTAGTTTTATTCGGTCCTTTGACTGAAAAAGACGTGTTTAAATATTGTTTGTGTCGTGAGAAGTCTCCAATCTTCGTTTTGCATAGGAAAGATTAAAAAATAAGGCATTTGGATCCCCCATGCGTTGACTGAGAATAACACATGAGGCGCGGTATTTGTGAGTTACTGAAGGAGAAAGAAGAGTCGCAACATTAGATATGACAGTTTTATGCATCCAGCTTATTCTCCAGACCTGGCCCCATCCGATTATCAGCTTTTTCGCTCATTTTAGCATTATTTACGAGATTTTTCTATTAAATCAAAAGATGAAATAGAATCGGCCCTTTCAGACTATTTCGATTCTAAACACGCAGAGTTTTATATGAAAGGCATTTTAAATTTACCTAAAAGATGGCAAAAGGTCATAGAAAATATTGGTATTTTTTTGAACAAGTAAGTTAATAAATGATTATATATATATGAATTTTAGTTTCATTAAAAAAATACGACATAACATTTGGGTCTTTCTAATAAGTTAAACGCGACTGAGTTTAGTTAGCACTAGGATAGATCAACCTTCCAACGAAAATCTATGAATTTTGGCAACTTTTCGAGGGTGAGAGACTCATTATCTTTCGCATCCTTAAAGTTTCTCTTAAATATATAGATTAGAATTTTTTGTAATGCCATTTTTATGATCAAAGAGTAAAAAATAAAAAAATATAAGACGATTGAAACCATTAATTTGATTTAAAAAAAAATATATATATGTAATGCATATATTGTGTTAATTGTATTACATATACAAATTAAATAAATCTATGCATATTTTATAGACATCATGAAAACATATTTTTATTAAATTATTGGAAATAAAAATCTATTTTTGTCTAAAATTGCCATTTAAAAAAACATTCGTATATCATTATTTTAATAAATAATAAAGATATGTATTTTGGCATTTCTGTATTTTTATTTTAGGAATCATCGATCTGAAAAAAATATTGTTACATCTTTGATTAACTAGTTCAAACGTTAAAAGTTTCTGTGAATAAAACATATCTCATTATTAAATTTATTAAATTTAATAATAGTTTGCATTCCGGCTCTTAATATTTTTTTTAATCGCAAGTCTTTCAAACAGAGTTTACTAAATTATTAATTGTAATAAAAAAATATTTATTCAATGAGGGCAAATAATTCAGGGTTTTGAACCGTTATTTTTTTTTATTTCGTTCCAGTTCCAATAAAAAAAAATAACAATGTTTTGAGATTTAAACTGGAAGTGAATCGAAAACCACCAAAAATCGTTATTACTGTCTGAACATAAAACCGGAGATGAACCGAAAAAAATAATGATTTATTTCGGTTTATTATAAAATTTAATATAAATAAATACATTAAGAATATTTAAAAATAATAACATAGAGTTAAACTGAAAAAAGCGTTATTTTTGAACGACAAAAACGTAAAAACGAAAAAAAAAGTAGTTAATAAATTTTTAGCAGTCCCTCATAAATTTGGAGTGCGTTTATATGAAAACAACACTAAATAAATATAATTCTTTATTTTATACAAAAGTATGCAAATGAATAAAAAAATGTACTTACTTTGGATTTGTTTTCAATAATTATGAGTTGATTTATATTTCTAAAGTTACGAAATTAACTATATCATATTTTCATAACTGTTCATTCAGCTGAGACAGAATCGAAAACAAATCTTTAAAAAATATAAATAATAATTACAACACACGATTTTTTGCATTTTCTTGGAATCTACAAAATAATATATTTAATAAATAGTTTTTGTCACATCATACTAAAAAACTTTTTTGAATATCTTACACTTTCATTTGCGTTATAAATATATATTATTCATAAAAAAGACGTATATACGTCATACGCGTCTATTTACGTTTATTCAGTATACGTGTTAATCACACATACTAATTCTAATAATAAGCAATATTTTATTGCCGTTCAAAAAAATATTATGAAAAAAAAATGTTCAAAGATTTTCATATATCGCAAATATTTACAAATTTACAGCTACAAAATTTCACTGGCGATCGGGCATTGTTTAATATTTTTTGCGCCAATGAAACGCCATTACGTGATGTATTATCGTTGTTTTTTCTATTAGCAGACGAAAGCATTTACTCAACTTCAATTTCACAGAATCACTTTCCGAGTGTAATTTACATCGACGAGCACATATTTTTTTCATCGGCCGATGGGTCTCATAGAAGAAGATGTGGGCACGCAAGCTCTTATGTAACGTGCATCGTAAATGATGATGATGATCCCGAAAACGCAATACTAATAACTGTGTACTTTTGATTTGGGAATAACTTGAAGGCGTGTGCTATTCGAGTGTTTGTTACACCTCGGGGTATACCATCCCACCGTAAGCGATTTGCAGAGAAATAATCACAAATAATATCATAAACCTTTGTATATAAAATATACGCATAGATGATCAAATAAGTCACACCAATACGCATATAAATTGATGATACGCATCGTTGTCCTTTATTCGAATTTTCTGTAGTGTAACATTAGATTGTATCACTTTCGTTATAATCATCACAATCAATTTTCTTTCTAAGAAAATACTGAACCATGGCACCAGAACACTAAGACACTCTCAATTTAGATATTTAACCCACATATGCCAACCAATGATATTTATTGCAAAATTATTTAGCATATTCACATGAAATATGTGCATAGGAAATAAAAGATATCGACGCACTATAACACCGAAACCTGATGCACACAAAAAAAAAACCAATCTTTATTCTAGACTTCTTATTAATTTTATGCAGATGTTAAATAATCATAGAAAAAATGTTAATAGATATATTTAATTTAATATCAAATTCTTAAAAAAATTATAAATATTTTATATATTAATTTAACATTATGTTGGCTATTAAATTTAATTTTAATGTGATGATGTGAAATTTTGTTTTTTCCAGATTCTCTATCAAAGCTCATTTCCAGGAAGATCACTAAAATTATTACCAAGTGAAGTACTAACATTAAGCAAATGAATATGTTGACTCTGATTAAATCAGTTTTTATTCGTCTTTATCAGAAATAACGGTAAAAAATTCATTACTACGTATATACATATCTAGTTAATACAGATCCTTGATTAATTATTAAAGAATTAAAACAGAAGCTTGCTTCTTCATAATCTAAAATATAGTTATATTTAACGTCGATTATTAAAAGCTGTATGAACGATTATTTTAATAAGAAAGTTTTATTAAAAAAAAGGGTCAAAAATTGCAAAATATAATTATGTTTTTATTAATTTCTCTTCTAGATTTTCCTTATTCATAACCTCGTGAACTATGATGATCCAGCATTGAAATCATATTATAGGTAAATAAACATATTTATTGATTTAATAGACTGGATCCCTATGAACATACATATGTACGTACAGCACAACGCTAATGGCCATTTTGTGTTATACAAAACGTTGACCTATTTGTTCATTTTTAAAAATTTCTCATGATTTTTTCTCGTCGCTCGTAGAATAAAAAAAAATGTAATCATTAATTATTCTCATATTATCTGAAACACTTAGAGTAGAGTTTTCTCTTTCGGCCGACTCATTAACTCCCTTTATCACAAATTAATTTTTAAATACGAATCCATATAACATAATAAATTTCTTTACATTTATTACTCAAATCTTAATGTGCATAAGATACGTGTAAAAAATGATGCAATTTGAATATGAATTGAAGCTTTTTTTTCACAGTGACCCATATAATATGCAGCGGCGAATGGAAAGTTGAAATAATTTATAACTTAAATATACCAAAACTGATGAAAGTCGAATTATATGGTAATATTTCGTCTAAAGTATTTAGAATTAATAATGCGCAATGGAAAGAGAAAGGAATTGGAGCTAATGGAATATGTTGCATCTAATATACTTTCCATAGATTTTCAGTAATACGATATTTTTCAATAATCGTTTTCATATATGCGTATTTTTTTTCATCAACAAACGTTCATATGCACATCGATAGATCATAATCGGTAGTGTATACAATTTTAAATTTTATGTTCACGAATATTACGTCGATGGATGAGCTCGAAAACGAGATTAAAAATCAATACGTCTTCAATACAATAATTATAAGTCATCAATCTTGACCCACTGCCATTTTTTTCGATCGTGTCCAGCAAACCCATATCGATTCCGTATCTAATGGATGTTTGTCCGGAGTATAATGGAGTATTTGCCATGATAAGTCACAACAAAAACTCAACACGTAATTAATTAAGGAGATTTTTTGCGGTATTTAAATACATAACATGATCGGATTACTGACATTGATATACATACTAAATTAACATACGTTAAAAAATATGTATATGAAATTGTTGTGCTAAGGATTTTAGCAAAATTTCACGCGAAAAAGCGTAGAAAGCGATCGCTTTAAAATGTGTTAAAAATTCGCATCGAATAATTATGAGATATTTAATTGAGGCGTGGTGATTGACCGGATCGCAAAGAAAGCGAACGTATCAATAAATAACTTAATCGATCTCTTGATAATTATTTAATAAAAATGTTATAATTTACCTTGAATTTTCTGCGATGCCTGAGCACTATAATTTATCAATGCACTCGTGTTATTTGACAAATTTTCCTATGCACTTTTCACTATTTTTTTCAACGGTCTGCGAAGAAGTATTGAATGTTCTTGTAGTGCGTGTTTAAAAGGGGATGGCGCAATGTCACCCCGGTCTTCCCCTTTCGCCGGTGTTCGCGAGCGCGCTCAGATCGGTGTGGCTTGCCGCGTGTTCGCGCAACAAGTGTCATCCGAGCGGCAACGGTAGCTCGGTTTATACGCGGGCGGTGCAGTGGCCACTCGGATGGACTGCACCATTTCTAGAGCAGTGTTCTTCCAACCGGATTACGCAGATTGGGACGTGCCGAATTGGCGACGCCGCTATTCGTGTCCTTATGACCAAAAAAATAATTAAATTCGACTTCACATATCCTTATACTAAAAAAAATATATAATGATACATTAAAACAATAATTGACTCTGTTAAAGATTTGCGTTGAAAAATGTATTAAAAATTGGCGTAAGCTAATCAATTCAAGTTTTTTTATATTGACAACATATTAAAGTTTATTATGCAAAAAGTAATTAATAATAATATTTTAGAAAATAATCGTTTTTTCAGACTACAAATACAATTTATATATTAATCAGAATTTGCAATAAGTGTTAAATGCAGAAATATAAATAAAATAAAATCAACTTTATTTAAAATTATATTTGAATGGATCTAGTTTGAAAAATAAATTATTTCGTAATAGTAAATATATCTAATAACAGACTTATCCTTTCTTTAACTTAGATGTGCCAAATGAATCTATTTAGGGCCCCAAATTTTTAATACAAATCCTACATGGCATAAATTTTTAGTATTTGTCTAAAAGAACAATGGTATAAATAATTTCTCTTATTTTTTTACTGCAATTGCGAAAGAAAAAAATACAATATTCTCTTCTGTTGCCACGGACGCAATGATTTTTTTACCTCGCTTCCGGTACGATGCTCCAAGTGCGAGTGAAATGTACTAGTGACACGTGCGGCGCTAACTCAGTCTGTTGTGAGACATCGCCGAGTTTATTTAATATTGATCATTTACCCCACATATTGATTAGTTTAAATATCCAAAATATAAATCATGAATAACTATTTTTATTCTTAGAATAATCCATTTTTAAAAAAATAGCATGATATTTATGAAGAATTCATCAATATCTTGACTTCAAATGCTTGGAGTCTCTGATAGATAGATAGTTAGAGAAAAAAAATCATATGAGATTTTTTTCTCTAACTATCTATACCCATAGATAATATAAGAATGATAAGAATGAGGCGAGTCCTCAGTCTATAGCGGGACATCGTCAAGTGAGCTTGTTATTTACGCGTCATATTACATAAAAAATACAAAATATCGACCAAATTCTATAACAAATAACTATTTTTATTCTTAGAATATTTCATTTTTTTAGAAAAAGTCAAGATATATTGAATTGAAATGCTTAGAGTTAAGTTTCCATTATAAATAGACCCCCTTCGAACTACGCGTTTGTTTTCGAGCCGCCGTGACGGATCGGTTAACCTTCGCATGTAAGAGCATTAAACTCATCATTTATATTAACTATATATTGTTATATTGCTCATAATTTTTGATCTTCCTAGTTTTCCAAATAAATCATCGAAAAAAGTTCATAATTTTTAAAACTTAATCAGTATATCTTTAGCCAATGTATAATTTCTCTGTTTGATATTGCCTTTTCTAAGAATTTAATTGAGACAAAATCTTCTCGCATGATAAGTATGAATAGATTTAATCCACAAAAAAAAATATTCGTACAACAATAACGTTATATAGTTTAACTAGTATTAAAAAAAATTTAAAGATTTTGTATACTATTGACAGTGAGATTTTAAATATTAAAAGATGATTTTTTTTTAAATTTAGACTTCCAGCATTCTCCTCGGTGATAGACCCTTAAGGATCTCTTCTTTGAGATCCATCACTTCATTAACTAAGCCAGAGTGGAAACCTATTATTAATCAGAAAATATTAAAGAATCTACTTGGATGAAATAGAAAAATCTCACGTTACGAAAATATTTATTATTCATTTTTTTCTTTTCTTAAATAAAAAGGTTTTAAATGTAACCCATTTTATTTAAATTATTTTTTTAAACAAAAATAATAATAATTTAATAGTTTTATTTTAATATTTTAAAATATACAATTTCTCTATAAATACAAATTTTATATATAATTTATTAAGAAAGTGTTGAATCAATGTTTAGACAATAAAATTGTAGATTTTCTTGCATAAATAATCATACAATTACATGTTAATTCTAAATCAAATAGAATATGATGAAAGGTGTAAAGGTATTAAACAAAAAAGTATTATTTTCACCACGTGAACAAATGGATTTATCATTAGATAGCGACAATGAATACAAATATTATTAATATAAATGCGATTTTAATTATTTAAATAAATGACTGATTTATTAAAGTAACATAATCGAAATAAATAAAACAACTATATATTTTTAACGCATCTAAATACTTTTATATAATATAATATAAGTACATACATATCGTAAATGTTGTCTTAATGACCCCCAATAAAATTTAATAAGCCATATTATAATAATATTATATTATAAATTTGAATATACTAAAATTTATAATATAATATTATTATAAATATTAATATATTAAAATTTATAATAATATTATATTATAAATTTTAGTATATTCAAATTTATAATAATATTATATTATAAATTTGAATATACTAATATTATTTTATATTTTAATCATATATCTTTTCAATTAAAGATCAATTAAATAGAATCGATTAAAATAAAACACCGCATTTTTAATAAATGGTTGTAATAAGTATTTATAAGCTATGAAGCAAATGTCGTAAAATTATTATGGGATGAAATATAAATTAATTGTAGGACACTATGATAAAAATTACAAATTGAGAAACAACATGTTTATCAAGAGATGGCTTGTGGAACCGGACACCCAAAGAAAAATAAATATTTAACCAGCACAGAAGACAAGCTACATATTTATTTTATTCATTATGATGACTTCTGAGAATTATTTTTATTTATTTTTCGTGTTTAAATTTATTTCGGACAGCAATAACAGTAATTCGCGGTCCATCCCCGATGCAGTTACAGTCGGCAGCGATCTAGCGGCGCTACGGCGACCGACCTTCACCGACTCCCATGCGATAGATCACACCGATCGAATAATAGCGTTCACAACAATTTTCCCATCGCCCAAAAATATGAGACGTCGCCGGTCCAATGGTGGCATCGGCACAATGGCGTCGGGGCACGTTCCGTTTTATTGCAGGGCAAATAAAAATCGCAAAAGTGGAACGATCCGCGCGATAGTACCGGCGCGGTGTACCACCGGCTGATTATCGCATTACGAGACCGGCTCTTTTATCTTACGCTCTATATAATTAGTGTTGAATAATGCTAATTATTTTGTGCGATCTCTCAAATAATTACATTTTAATGCGCAAAACCCCCGAATGTCTCGCGACGGTGTTCCTTTGTTGGACGCCTAACAGTTGTTGCTTGCTGCGTTTCGGTGTTAGTGGCGACGCATTAGTGGAATCCAGATCTGCAGACGATTTGCATAATTGATAATTTAATCAGACGTCCGAATGATAAACCAGATTTACGACGATGTGAACTATAGTGATAATTTTATTGGTCGTTTATCATTTTTTCGTTTATCATCACTCGGTTATTATAATAGTGGAATAAGTCAAAAAAATATTTTCTAATTATGTTTCCTATTTTTTTTATTACCTTTTATAACTTACGTATGTATGAACAAAATGTGACAACTTTTTTTAGACCTACCCGCCTATGTTAGAACTATCATTAAACAATATTAGATAAGTTTAAAGAAGAAAGTAAGGTTAATGAAGATTAGGTAAGCGATAGAATTGGCATTTTTATTTTCACAAGCTTTTTGTTTTTTTCTAAAAAAGTCTTTCAGGCAATTGCGAAAAAAAAATAAAACAAACAAATTCGGCTTCTGCAGCCACGGGGGCGATGGTTTTTATCGCTCGCATCCAGTACGATGTGCCAAGTGCAAGTGAAACGGATACTAGAGACACGTGACGCGAGAATTTAGCGGTCGATCTGTCGGGCAATGAAGATTTCATCAATATCTTGACTTGAAATGCCTGATGTATATTTATAATCATATATAAATATTTCTAATCATAAACAATAAAAACCCCTCGGGACGACCATAGTTGGATTCTATCTGCCGTGATGGATCAGTTAAACAAAAATAGTATAATATTGTCCTGTCAAATATTTTGAATTGTTTTTTATGATCTTTCTTATTTTTTTCATTAAATTATGGCGGTTATTTATTAAAATATGACTCCAGGTGATTTTGGTCTTGTTCAACATTTGCATTTATTTTATCTCGAAACAAATATTCTATTGACCTTAAAAGGTAATAGTCTAAAGGTAGAACATCAGGTGGATATAGTCTACGTCAGAGGTTCCCAATCTTTTTCGGTCTACGGCTCCCTTAAATACACCAGATTTTTCCGTGGCTCCCTTAATACATCAGATTTTTTTTTTAATTTTGCCCTTCTTGAGAAAAGCGAGTGCAAAAAAAAAGGCGCAAAAATTTCGAGAATTGGGAATTCCAAGAAATTTGCCGAATTGTTTAATTTAATATTTCACGGCGCCCTAACGACGACACCGCGGCTCCCTGGGGCTCACACTTTGGGAATCCCTGATTTAGACCATAGACATCTGACAATTCCTTGATTGTTTTATACAGATCGGACTTCACGAATAAGTTTAAAGTGTCATCATCGATTTTAAGGGGTCCTTTTGATTTCAATTTGTCCTTTCACCCAATTTTATTATTTTTTTTATCTTTTGAAACCATATATAGCACTGTCGAGGATTTAAGATGTCTCCATAAATATCGTAGATTATCTGAGTAGCTTCATTTGATTTTAATCTTTTATTTAATAAAAACAGCATGAATTTTAAAAAAAATAAAAATATTAGTGCAGAAAGATTACTAACAGAGTCATATTTTTTCGCTTTACCTAAAACAATAAAATTTTAACAGCATACATGAATTTTGTGCTTATCATTGTGTTCAAGTTTATTTTTATTACATTACTTTTAATTCCACATTAAATTTATGTTTATTATTTTATTAGACATTCCTCTGGAAAAATATTTTATTACGTTGTAATTGTTTTATAATCCTTTTAGTCACACGCATTAGCAAACATCGCTGGATCTTACGATGTTCGTTAATAAAGTACACACTGAAATTTTCTGACTAAATAACAGTATATTTATTGATCTAACCTACAATAGTTTAATATGCCCGTACAATTCAGTTCCAGAAATTATCATACCATCGTTTAGTATCTCGACATATGATATTAACACCAGCACGGATTAGGCAATTTTGATCGTTCTAATCCGTGACACGGCGATGGCTAAGAGAAGACTCAATATCACCCGGCCATAAATCATTGGCATTTCAAGCTGAAGTACACTATAATATAACCGGCACATCCGATCCTGTAATTACACAGTCACTAATTACAGTACAACTTAATCCGTGAACTGTTTAAATGATGAATTATGATATATTTTACTTCATTCATCGGCCACATACGTATCTAGGTGGGGCACGGCGGTAGATCACGACCGAAAACGATTTCGGTAATGATTCGTACGTATATTTATTTTCCTCAACGAGGATAAACTGTCTCTACCGCAATTAAAACTATATAATTACAAATAATACTTCTATACTAATTTATTCGTATTTTAGAATTATAACAGCGTCATAAGAGCGCAAAAAACATTTTTTGTCGTATGCAAAATTGTCGTTTCACTGAATAGAAGAAAAAATCTTATTAGCAAACAATGGAAATTAGATTAGTATCTCTGAAAATTATAGAGAAACGACTCAAAATTTATAACGAATGGAAGTTAACGGCAAACTAATTTATTTTTATACCAAAACTATGCGCGAATAATACAATTTTTATACTCGTATAATCAAACTCGAAAATCATTATGTTCCTTATTGATATAAAGTATGGATCTAAGAGGCGTTAGATTTCAACAGATGGGCAAAACCATCATCCCTTCTATAGCGCTCCCTGCTATAGAGCAGCGTGGACGGCAATCCCTTTTACAGCACAGTTTTCTATATAACGCAAAATTACATATTTCGTAAATATATAATAAATATTTACGAAAATAATAAAAAAGTCAATTTAGTTGACAACCAAATTGTATGTCTCTAGTCTAATTAGGGCTGGTTAATATAGCGTGGTTGTTATCTCGACACTATAAGAGAATTAACTGTAGTTGAAGAGAGTTTACATCTGGATTCAGATTCTTATTAATTTTGCTGTTAGTCTCTGTTTCAATAGAGTTGCAGAAATAAACGTGTCCGCTTCGAAACATGTTATTTAGAGATAATATAATTTTAACAGCGACGATGTGATGAGATATAAAGGACGATCATGTGTCTGGTGTTATTATATTAAGAATAATCAATGAAGGTAGCAACAGCTTCTGATTGATATGTTAATGTTGATGGATAGCGAATTTCATATTATCAATCTTGAAGATTAACCAAGCAATGAAATGGTTTTAAAAAGCTGTTTGGAAGTCTAAAGAAGCGATAATTATATTGGGAAACAATTTCTAAATATTGGTAAGATCTTTAAACTGAGATTCGAGACAAGCCAGAGTAAAAATTAGAATGTTATGAAAACCACTGGTGGAATAATCAAATTAAAAATTCAAGTATCTGGGACAGTGATTTTGAGTTAAAAAAACCTAATTTTATTTGGGGGCCATATTACATCTAGAAATACATATCTATTTTTTATATGTAATATGAAAAAATATATTTATTTAATAAATAAGCAAATATAAAACTCTTTACATAAGTGTATTTTTTGTTATCCTCAATTAAGTCCAGAGTTATTAACGTCATCTCTCTGGTTTCAAATAATTTGTTTTAATATCATAAAAATTTAAATAAATAAATCCATTGGTTAATTTTAGTTTCAATCCTTCAGAACCATTATTTATATTATTGGGACTCTTTTTTTGGGACTGAGGATTTTTACATGATTTTTAAGTATTATAAACTTATTATCTGTTTGTAAAAATACAGAAAATTCTCGCTTGTAAAGGAATTTTAGCAGCAATTTTTACAAGTATTGTTATAAATCATATTAACACTTTATAAGCCGCAAGGTTTCACATCAAACCAAGCCTGGGGGCCGCATGGTTTCATGTGATGATAATCATAACATGATAACTAACATGCACGTGTATCCATCTGTGGTCATATAGTAGAATAATATTGTGCATCGTTATCGTTATCAGGCTACACAATCACGCCAAAAGGCGTGAACGGCTCATAAAGTGTTAATTTGAAAAATCTGCCTTGACAAGCATAAATCCAATAGTTTCCATAAACAGTTTTCAGGCACAATTCAGACATGTGTTTCATATGATAGCTATCAAAGGACTTGAACAACGTCTCGAGCCATCGTGACGGATCGGTTATTATTCCAGATTCTAAACATGTCTTCAATTTACAATATAATTTAACCCATGCAACCTCATTCGACATTATTATGAAATCTTATCATATCAATATTTCATCGCATGTTAGGACAAGGATTCTGAAATTTTTATTTTAAAATTATAATAATAAATTCTGCTTACGTCATTGAGAGTTTTATTCAGCTGACATTGCATACAGACTTTGCTCTCAAGTGCCTGTCAGAGAGTACTGCTCTCATATACACATAAATTTAAATCAGGACATAATATTTTAACACAATGATCTCACTCCGATTCTGCCTTATCACACTAAATAATTATTACAAAATTTCAACAGAGAACAAGACCGCTCTGTTAACACATTAATCACCGAGTCATTATCGGTTCGCTATATGCATCGGCCATAAGCTGCTATTAGGATTAGATCCTTATTCCACGATTTATTGACTCATTAAGCTCCATTCAACGCGGCGGTGTTACTACTACTTCCGGAACTAGTTTACACTAATTGATAGTGCCCCCATGCAAAAAGATTGATACTGTTAATTAATAATATTAGATCCTAGTGGCGCGGCGTTGAACAACTCGAATCCAACGTATGACTTTAACACTCTGCAAAGACGCCGTTTCTATTGCGGAAATAAAAAACGAATTAAATTGTATTAATAGAAAGTATTTGTATATATTTCTATAGTCAAATGCTAAAAGATGAGACTTTATGTCACCTAATCCGGCGCATTCATCCAAACGCCGAGCTGAAATGCTTTCTAAATCTGAACGCGGACTCTTCTGCATGGACTCGATGGTCTTTTTTCGAAAACGCCCATCAATATGATAAAAGTGCGGACGTAGAGAGTGTCACGCTCGGTGTGTCACAGTGGAATTTCTATGGAAAATGTATATAGAAGTGATCTGGATCGCTCGGATGACCTGAAAACTGGCTAGCGGTGCCTTTTGTGCAATAAATACTCGCCGGCCACTATCCGACATCTAATATGCTTTCGTACATAAAACCAATGCACTTTTGCCAGAGTGCCATTAAATCATTCCACTTTCCTACGTGAATAATTAAGCATTAGCATTCCGGTCATTTTTCATCCGTGTACTTGCGGCCGGTGTAAGATTTCAATGGCGATCGTTAAATCGGTGACATCGAACGCTCTTTGGAATTGAGATTTTGACATCGGCGTATGTCGACGATGAGTTATTTATGCGCGATGTTGAAATGGCAATCGATCCGCTGAAGAAGTGAATGATTAAAGCGACCAAAGACGAAACGGTGGCGTCTACGTGAAACCATTTCATTCCAAATGAACAATTAAATATCTTGACATGGCAGTCTATTGAATTAAAATACTTCAGCATTAATCATTAACATATTTCTCTACAAAGTAGTCACCATTAGGTACATTATACACTGGTGTCAATCCTTTTTGTCATCTTCGAAGCACTTCTGGGTCAAAATTTGTATGTATTCATCTCATAATGTCAGCAAAAGGTTATCCTTTGGTGTATTTTTTCTATATCGAGAATAGAAAGAGGTTGCAGTGAGTCATGTTTAACAAATACGAAGGCATTTTTTTTATTACAATTTTTTTTTCTTTCGACAAGCGTCTAACAAATAGGTTCTCAAACTTTTTTGGCCCACCGCCCACTTTCCCTAATTTTCCGCGATCAATCCGTTTGATATGTTTGACATAAATAAAAATTAAATGAGGTTTAAACACATTTGGATAAAAATACATGATTTAAATATTTTTTTATCCATTCTATGCAACAAATATATATATTAATATAACCGATCCATTTTATTCATTTTATTCAGGAATAAATCCGTGAGTAATATAGAAATTCTATTTAACAGTAGTACTTATTATAATTAAATTAAAATATCAATAGTTTATTCGAGGTTCAACTTTTGATGTCAACAGTCAGTTGAGAAAAATAATACTTGCATTTACTGTAAGAAAACCAACTGTAAATAGCAAATTGAGAGTTTTTAAAAATGATTTATCTATTTTGTAATATTCAGTCCTAATTATAATTAATTATTCAATTTATAAAATCAGGAAAATTAGGGAAAAACTAGGTATATTAGAGACCCCAAGTTTTTGATTTTTCTCGAATAACTCTTTTAATAGAAATCCTAGATATCACATTTTTTTGTATTTATTTAAAATATCTATTTATTAAAAAAGTCTAAAAAAATAAATATTATCAATAAATATTGTCCTTAACCCTTTCAATGCGGCGGGTCTAACAACGATTCTGCATCTGAGTGCGGCGCCGTTTTGAACCAAATTATTTTTTTGGCGAGGTAAATTTGTATTCACCGTTTACCGCTATATTAGACCATTTTCCTATATGAGATTTATGCAAACATGTTGATTAGGATATGTTCTTCCATCTCAACTTAAAATATAAACTCGATTCGCTTTATTTTCGTAATAATAAATAGAACAAAAAATCAATTGCTCAAACAGAGATCCGCGTCCGCCGACTGACCGCGTCGCCCCCCCCTAAGTGTCCCGTTCCCCCCATATGTCTACTACGTCACACTCTCAAGTGGGTGCTGAACCATTCTGAGACGTGCGAGACTATTTTCACTCGAATATATCGAATTGGTCAAAAATATCAACCGGCCGACCGGCGATACCATTATTATGCACATGTGATGCATTTTTTTATATTAGTGATACAATTCTGTTTGGAAGACAAAGTAGCTTTCATATCAAACTCGTAAATATACATTTTGATACCAAGAGTATAGGGTACAAATAATTTGTATATAGAAAAGAACATATAATCCAATCTGAGATGACGACACCATTGAATGTCATCAATCTTATAAGCATATGTTTGCAAGAAAGCAGAAGCATTCTTACTAATATTTTAGGATGCACATTAATATTTATAAAATAAATATAAATAATAAACATGTATTATTATTAAAAAAGTATGTACAGAGGCATACATATAAAAGTATGATACTAATTATTAAAAAAAAGTATTAAAAAAAAATACAATAATAGTAAAATGTGTTGTTATGAATAAAATAATAATAAACAATATACATTGACTAAGCAAATTAGAACCTATGGAATGGTATTATTCAAATCAGTCAAATAAAATAATATATATAAAAAAAAAAAGCAGATCAACACAGTATATATTTGTACAACATAAACATACACCCAAAACTGCCTGGTGTGTGGTAAATTTCAGCATTAGGTGCTACACACAATGTCACATACTGCACGATGGGCAAAAAGTAACGTGATTACTCCCTCTCTTTTGAGATTTGGTGGAATGGGAACAAACATGACATTGTCTATAAGGATTTTGAAAATTTTACCCGTGATTGGCAA
This sequence comes from Philopotamus ludificatus, assembly GCA_022495035.1. Lineage (NCBI taxonomy): Eukaryota > Metazoa > Arthropoda > Insecta > Trichoptera > Philopotamidae > Philopotamus > Philopotamus ludificatus. Next base: position 8,244 of record JAGXCT010033506.1, on the reverse strand, counting down.
CAACTTCGGCATATGTTTTGATAATCCAGTTGATATTGTACGCGAAACGAAACCCGACGAACAATTGAGCATTTATCTTCGGAGACAATTTATATTTTTTTTAAGATTCCTATTACATTTAGTTGAAATTTGATATATTTTTTTGGTTATATTCCTTTACATCGTATGTGCGTTTAAAAAAATATAAATCAAAATGTGGGAAATGCAATTTTCTTTATAACATTCACACTTTTTTCTAAGATAATTTAATTGGATAAAGCAATCATATCGGTTTTATCGATTGATGATGAGCTATCATCATGTATGAAATAAAAGGACCAGATCTCCAAATGTACAGATTTTCGGTAATTGTTTAAGCATGGATATCGGGTCTCTACTCAGATACACCTGCAAAATCGGAACGTTCGTATTCTTCAATATCATCAAAAATCGGAGTATGGCACTAGTCTTTGTATTGTCGTCGTAGTGACATTATAATTTCTAAAACGGACTCCAAATTCATTAATAAACAAAGCTAAATATAATTATAGAATTTTAACTGAAATTCAAATAATGTACGTACATTTTTGGCAGCCCTGACCCAGCGTGTACGGAAAACAAACAAACACTAATGTCGGCCACACGATATAACTGAATCCCTCGACGGTTCCATATGTATTTTGTATAGTTTTTTTCTTTTCTAGATTGGTTGATTATAGTTAGCTGTGTTTGTGGGCTAATTTCTCTTAAAACAACAAATTGGTCTAATTCACGGTAACCACTAATTAAATCGCGCAAAATAAATGTTCACTGTGATACGTGCAGTAGACCTGATTCGTGTTCAACATTCAACATTCAAAAGACCATGTTTAAACCATGATTTATAAAAAAATTTCAATTCGGCCCGTTTCAAAAAAGTTTGGTGATCCCTGCTATAGTAAATAAATTGTTTGCATTTAATATTCAGTAAATGTTAAGGTTGAAGTAGTTAAATTTTCAGTTCAATATGTTGATTAATAAAAAAGTTATGACGTTTTTTGTAAAATAAGACGTTTCATAAAATTTCGACAAATCGGACCCGCCCCAGGGCATGTTTGACCGTATGAAAGGTGTTAAGTGAGAAAAAAATGGACCTAAATTAATAAACAAATTTTAACTATAATTATAGCATTTCAATTAAATTTTTAATAATGTACGTGAATTCTTTATGATCCCTACCGGCCAGACGGCCGAGTACCGGGATACTGCCGCGAGTTGCAGCGGGGATTTGAATGAGGCACCAAGCGCTGATTGAAATGGCTACGGTCTTATATATTTTATATGCTTTATATAACCTTTTGCAATTTTTTTTTTGGTTGGGCTGTGCTTATTAGCTGATTTTAAAACAAACATCACCGCCTTTCGGTCTAGTTTACATGCAACGAATGTTTAATTTTTTATACATTCGCTTTACGCCCGACGATTTGTTTGCGCATGTACGCGATGCGCCCCGCACTGAAAGGGTTAATTGTCTGCAAATTTGCAAATAAAATGATAAAAACAACAATATTCGCTTCTTTTGTCACGGGCGTGATATTTTTTCTTGCTAGCATCCGGTAAGATGTGCCAAGTGCGAGTGAAACATACTAGTGATGCGTGTCGCCGGCGTCTCAGTCTGCGGCAAGACATCGCCGAGAGCGCGTGTCATTTATGCGTCATATTGATTAGTAAAAAAAATCCAAAATATCGACCAAACTATGAAGAATATCATAAATTACTATTTTATTTTGTAGAATAGTCAATTTTTAAAAAAGTGTCAAGATATTCGTCTCGACTTGAAATGCTTGGAGTCTCTGAGAGACCCCATTCGGACGACGCGGTTGTTTTCGAGCCGCCATGACCGATGAGTTAATCTAATTCCCTATCTAAGTTTATTCTCACATTGTTTGGATGATTTCAAAAACCCATTAATATAATGGATTGATTAGAACTTATTATTTTTTACACTGAAAAATAGTAAAGTGCTTAGTATTGCCGCGTTATAGAAAATTATTTTACCATTTGAATAATAATCAAACATCTGTAAATTATTAAATAATTCTTGATAAATTGTTTATAAAATTGATAAAAAAATAATTTGTTTTAGATAGGCATTAGGTAAATTAAAATTTTAAATTATTATTCAAGCCCAAAATCAAGTAAATATATATTTTTCTATTAGGAGCCACTGCACCTCTAAACCCTCTAAACGCTCCCCATATTCTTCGAGACCCACTATCGCTCCCCTAGCAAATACTGGAGAGCATATTACACACTTTGAACACGGAACATATGACATGCCAAAGAAACATTAGAGACAACAAAAAATTCTGTTTCAATTATGAATTGTCTAATTAAAAATGGATAAAACTCAAAAGCCGTAAATTACAAATGCCTTCTACTTTTCTATTTGTCTTTAATTATTCGTCCACATTGACTGCGTAAAAGAAGGACGAAACAAATGACAGAATAACTAGCCCGATGTAAACGGCTGAGGAAAAGTCGTGAAAATTCAGAAATATCTTCTAGAAAATATTTTGATCTAATTTTCAGAAGAATTAATTATGTAATACATAATTAATTACAAAATCATACATAATATATTTTTATTATTATAAGGATGTATGTAAGTAACTCATCAAGATATCTTAATTATCGTCTATGACCTGTCTAGTAATTATAAAATAAATAACTAGTACCGTTTAAGCACCCACGGACACATCTCCGTCCATTCACCATAACGAGACGTCACATACATTCGTAATACGCGTTTTTCATATACTTTCATTTTTACGCGGATAATTTTTGATGTGTTTTCAATTTTGCATATGTAAACGTGTTTTACGCGATAATGGCATATTTTTTTATACGAAACCTGGCCAAGCTTACCATAAAGAAAGTGATAACCAAGGTTATTTCTAATTAAAACCACACGCCAATTTGCGCAACTAAACACTCAATTTAATCCAAAATCCGCCCATTGATGAAAGTGTTCAATTTGCATGCCGGTCAAAAAATGGCTTATCTGTTTTTGTTGAGTGGAAAAAAAATAATCAATTGTATGCGGCGGACGATTAACCCGGCTCCAATACGTGTCTTCTAAAAATTTTATGTTAGGAATGTTGCATGATGGACGAAAGAACATGGCATCGGCACCGCGCAACCATCCAAGTCCAACGGGTCTAGGTCAATTCGTCTAGTATAAAGCTCTTCCATTATTGTCGAATCACGGCTTTTATATTGTGAAATTTACGACTGTGCATGAAAATTATCCTCGACATATAAAATAAAAAACCAGAAATTTCTTGGTAAATGTGGCAATGTCTGAAACTGTTTAAAGATGTATTTGACTCTATATACATTTTTGCAGTATAACAATGTAAATATAATGTGATTGATTCTATTTTTATACGCGTATTATTAAATATTAAACCAAAAAATATCGCCTAATCTTACTGTAAACTGTGAATTTCAATCACATATTCAATCAGAATCGTTGTCTTTCAATAAACTCATCCATTAAGGTAGATTTACTCATAAAGTATTTATTACCGATATTATTTACAAAATTATTTTTAATAAAATGAATATCTCGTGAAGAAAAATCCTTACGAATTTCTTTTCTATATATGTTTTAAATGCCCATAATCCTTAAAGCTTCAGAACGTTTTTTTACTGTAATAAAAAAATTACCTTTTATATAAAATATATTATATATTAGGTAAAGCGGGGAAAAATGTAATTTATTTGTATCGTTACAAAAAGTGTATTTAAATAATAACTACAATATTATTCTATTAAATATTTATCTTTGCTAACTATAATATTCCTCATAGAATAAGCAGTTCTTAAATACCACATTCGTATAGTTTTGCATTTTTTTATTAAAATACCACTTGGAATTGGAGTCTTCTTGAAATTACTCGACGCGAATGTTTCATTGCCATAAAAATATGATATTTCGAAGGTACAAAATCAGATGCATATAGTAATTACAAAACCTCTAAATATATATAGCTCTCTTATTAGTCCTGTGTAATCTTCCATTATCATTCTGTAGAACTCAGATTTGATTATTTCTTAAAACTGATTGCTTTTTAAACAATCTCTCATTAAAATAAATCTCTGCTCAAATTTTCTGACCAGGTTTTAGTTATCAGACATTTAGAAAAACTTTTAGTCGACAATGATGGTCATGAGGAAGACTACAGGTACCTATTTTAATGAAAGTCGTGGTTTTTTTCTCTTTAGATCGATGTAAAAGACTCACTTCTTATCCCCAGAAACAGATCGGTTTCATATCGTATTGATAAAGTCATGTGACAATTATTTGATTGTTATACGTGGATTGGATCTCAATAATAAATTTAAAGTACCATCACTCACGAGGTCTCTCTGCCTTTAGTTGGACCTTTTACCAACTTTTATATGTATTGTACTTTTAAACCATCTATAGTACTGTCAAGGATATAAGATGCCTCAATAAATGTCACAGATGGTCTGGATAGCTTCAGATAATTACAAACATTTATCGAATGAAGTCTCTTTAATCTTTTTACTATGGATAAAAAGTAATAACAGATAGATTACTAACAGAGCTTGAAAACGATGATACTATTCTTGATATGTTAACTCAGTGGTTCTTAACCTTGTTGGAGGTACTGAACCCACCAGTTTCATATGCGCGTTCACCGAACCCTTATATCATACGTCGTATCATTTTGTCGTAATATCGTACAATAAGTCACGTGTGTGTTTTGACCTTTACCGAATCCGGGAGACTGACTCACCGAACCCCTGGGGTTCAATCGAACCCAGGGAAAGAACCACTGTGTTAACTCAACGGCAAGTGTTGACAAACAAGTTTTAAAATAGCGCAGCAAAAAAATGTCCTTTCCGCTTTACCTAATATATCGGAGTGTTGCTTTTATTATAATTATTGAATTAATAATAAATTGATATGAAATCATTTAAGATCTATTAATTTAAACATATATTTTTTACAAATATTGAAGGAAATAAATATATAGATTTTCAATTTTTTTTGGATTTTAATTCCAATGAAAAAAATGTGCTTAATTAAGTTACTACTAAAAAAATTTAAAGGTTTCTATTAAAATAAGAATTCTAAAGATTTTCTATTTTAGAAAATGATTAACCTTATCAGTTAGACGTATTGGCCAATATTCATTTTCCTAACTAATATCTCTTTTATTCAATTTAAAAAAAACATAAGTTATATAACGAAATTTTTTGCTTAATTTTAGTAAAAATTAGTAAAATTTATGATGTATTTATATTTACATGCATTTAATAAATTTAAAAATCAAAAGAATTAAAACAATCATAATTTACAGTTATGATAATTAAGAAATAAAATGTATCTGTCTGCAATGAAAACTAGATTTTCTTTAAGCATTTGTATTATTTAAAAAACGTATGGCATAACTATACATTTTTTTATATTTTATAACAGGTGTCGACAACCTTGAAACATAAATTAATATAATTACAGGAACGATAGAGATCCATGACGTATATCCTCATTAGTGTAATGGATTCATCTCAACACAGACATCGATAGCTTAATTTTTTTTCATCGAGTGCAAAAAAATAGCCATCATTAAAAAAATGGCATATAAACGCCCTAGATTTTTTCACACAGTCCGGATCTTTATTACAGATCTAACAAACTATTTACCACCATCGCCTTCCGAGCAGCAACCAAGTAACAACTCGAGAATATTTTTATGTCGTGTTATTAAAGGCATGTTTTTGATTGTAGATAGATGGGCAGAGGATTCGACATGATCCAACGCGCCGTCGGATCATTCTGGTTTGCCGAGAACTGCTTCCCATGCATAAAGATCACATAAATTATATCGGCGATGGTGATGCAAGTTGTTGAACGAAGACGCCACGCCATTTATCCGTTTCTTGGGGCGCAAGGATGGCCAGGATTTTCATTATGATTAAATGATACAACGTACGTTAATGGTCGCGGGTCCGTGGCGTACGAACGAATACCACACATACGCCATGTATCGATTTTAATACGCCGATGTATCGGAACGGCGATGTATCGTTTGTCATATGCGCGCGCCTCTCCGATATAACCTGGAGCGTGCAATTTAATATCGATTTTATAACCCATCGATGTGGATTGAAATCGCATTTTTTTGCAATGTAATTGCATGTATTGGCTATTCAAATGGGATAGCATTATCCTTATATCAAATATAAATATATATCATGCTGTATAACAACTTTAATCGCATATTTAAATAATAAATGTGTTTTATTAAAAAAAGCTCGATCAGAATTTGAATAATTACCATGAAAATTATTTTTCAATTTATAGGAAACATTTTTTTATCTTGGAAATAAAAGTCTCATTAAAATATACGGAAGAATACTGATAATATTACCTGTTTTAAAATAATCATCTTATTTAAAATTATAATTATGGATAACAGTGATTGCTATAAATGTTGCATATTATATTTTTTATTAAATTTTAATAATCTGTCGAGTCTGCAAGGATTTTAATCATGATTAGCAAGAATTCCTGCACGTATTTCGCCAACATATAAATCAGCATGACTTATTTAATTAATTTCTAAACACTGCAGAAGGGATGACCGTACAGAAAATGATAATTATAAATATTTATATCATCCGAATTCGTGCTGTAAATATTTTCTCCAATTTTGATAATCGCCATAATACGATATAATAATTTCTAATGTTGATGGTATTTACATGAAAATTATTAGCTTATTAAATATATATCAATTTCTCTTTTCTGCGATGGATACACTCTGTTAATTTGCTGTTTTCCAAAAAAGAATATTTTGTATTACAAATTATATCATCATAATGGTCAGTGGCTTAAATAATAGCCGCCGTGTATGAACGAAGCCATACAAAAGATAAGCATCTCTTCGTGTTGTTTTTGCTGCGAATCGTTCGTGTATGAAATTTTCTCTAGCCTCTCATAATTTGCGATGATGGTGCACAAGGTCATGCTTTCGTCCTTGGATGATCATTCGACATATGCAAATCATAATCTGGATGCATAAATACATAGATAGCAATCGTATGTTAACAGGCTACTCTTCCGCACAACAGGATGTCCCGAACATATTTACAAAAAAAACATAATACCAACAAAATAAATAATATACTCATTTTTAATTAAAAAATATATATAAATTTTGATTTTCTTTTAGATTGTTAAATAAATATTTGACGTAAGCTATCCACCCTGTACCCTTATCACACCATCCGATCCAATCACCCAATCACACTTAGTATCAGCTGCGTTTATTATCAAACCGGGCATGATTTATTTGTGGCATGGTCGCCAAACTTGTAAAACGCCATAAACGTTTAATGCCCATGTAATTTACAAGTGCGAAGAGGCCGCGGATGCACCATCATTATTATTGAATAAATCATCTAAGGGAGATGCGTGTCTCTGGAACACCTCATTACGTCCCCGAGATGATGGCCGACACACTGGGCTGCCTTATCGAAAAAAGAAGGAAAAATTAATTACAAAAGACGTAATGAGGTGTTTAGATTGATAGAGGCGACTGCGTATAGTGTGCGTGTGAAGATTCTGACCAACAATACATCATGTAATGCTGGACGACATATTAATTGCAAATCGATTTTACCAGTCATTCCAGTAAAGAATATATTAAAGATATTCAATTTATGAGCAAAGTCACTATGTATAATATTTAAAAAAATATCTATCTAATATTATTAAATTTTATTATAAGTTTAATTTAGTTTAAGTTGTCAAAAATACTTAAAAATATAAAAATACACTTTTTTCATAAATATATTGTCAATATAAAAAAAATGGCATAAAAGAAAAGCAACAATTACAAACATATACTAGAATATAAGTTGAACCGAAAAGTAATGACATTTTTACATCATTAGTTAGCGGCTTTATTTGAGCAAATTAAATATTTTTGGTATCATTTTGAAACTTTATTTGTAGTCTACAGTTTCAAATAAGCTAGCAAGACCGTTTGCGAAATTTGTGGTGATAAGGAATTAAAGCGTACGCTTATTAAGCCCAGGAAGACCTCTAAACTGTATGATTCCGTTTTAAATTCGTTTGTGGAATCCGACTCTCACAAAACCATAAAGTAATTGTCACAAGATCACGACTGTCTTCGGTTAACAGTACAAGATCATTTGAAAAAAATCGGTAAAAAAATTGACAAG
>JAGXCT010033505.1:0-38966 GCA_022495035.1 Philopotamus ludificatus | reverse complement strand
ATAAAATTATTAAAAAAAAACAACTGTATTTTTTTGTCAAATCAACATCAAGTCCACCGTACGCCACTGATTATTATCAATACATTTTTAAATATACATAATATTATCATATTAAATATTAATAATTAAACCCTTAATATCATATATATATAAGCGTTACATAATTGCGAGTACCGAAAAAAAATAAATTATGGATTTATTTAGCAATCGGGATATTTTGTTTTGTTGCTCTCCTCTTCAAACATATTCCGACTCGGTCACACCATACGCCACGCGACCTTCTTACTGCTGATGTTCTCTCAAAACTTTTGTAAAAAATAGCAAATGGCAGTGATTTTCTTACGCTTTTTAAATATAAGATTACAAATAATTTTATCGATTAATTATCAATAACGATTGTTTTTTTTTACTACGTATTATTATTAAATTAATTAACTAATACAAGGGCTTAATATTTTTAAATATGATCCTAAGAAAATAGGTTTTAAAAATATTATGGTATTAGTATGTCTCATATCGAAAAAAAAAATATATTCTTATCTGATCCGTCACGGCGGCTCGAAAAAACGAATAGTCCGAAGGGGGTCTGTCAGAGACCCCAAGCATTTCAAGGTATGGATGAATTCTTCAACAATATTTTGTCATTTCTTTTTAAATGGATTATTCCAAAAATATAAATAGTTATTCATGATATGCTTCATAGTTATGTCGATATTTTGTATTTTTTAGGTAATCAATATGACGCGTAAAGAACAACGCTCTCGTTGAGGTTTGGCCACAGGCAGAGTTCTCGCGGCACGTGTCACTAGTACGTTTCACTTAGACTTGGAACATAGTACCGACTGCGAGCGAAAACATACAACGCGACCGTGGCAACAGAAGCGAATATTATTGTTTTTCGCAAATGCAGACGATGAAGGATAATGATTATTTATTTTTTAAACTAAGAAAAATCAAAAACTTGGGGTCGAAAAAAAATAATATTGGGACGGCTAGGTTAAACATACATGTGAAATTGAGTATTATTCTTAAAAAAAATACCTTAATAATAAGTAATGTTAGTTTTAAAATATCAATTATGACATAGTGATTTAAAAAAATATTTATTTATATATTTCTAAGAGATTAATATCCATCACGTGACATGTAATAATACAAGAGAAACTTTGTATCATTTAAAATTAATTAGCAGCTTAATGTGGACGTTTATAAATTAAAAAAGTTGCTGAACAAATTATTTATGAAATACACAATACGTATTAATATATATTTAAATTATACATGTTTTCATTTATATTGTTTTAATCAAGACCTCTCAAGTAATGCTATAAAATTTTGTCTCACGACAGTTTTTTTTACTCTACGTTTAATTTATAAAACACAAATGATTCGAGCATAATTTATACTTTAGAGCCTGAAGGCTCTTAATCTTCTTTAATTAGTTATTACAACTGAAATTTCTCACTGCAAAAAGGACATGGTAGATAAGACCTGACCCAGTTAATGAAGTCGCATAGAAAAATTGCCTCTTTACATTTAAATTAAGTTGAATTTATGTTTATATTTGCGCCATAAATCTCACTCGTCATATCAAATCCCTGATACATTCACTGTACCAAACCGAGGGGAGACGTTAAATTCATAGTGATGCATTACGAATTCGGAACATGTCTACCGCGGATTTGACCATAAATTTTATTCAATCTCGTCGAGAACATGTTTTATGACGCCGTACATTAATCATACACTTTTGGATTTTCTCCGTCGCATATAAATTGTTTTCGGTCGTAAAACGAATCAGAGGATGAAGATAGAGAAGACACAGAGAGCATTGTTTTTCAGCGTCGATAAGTTGTTTCCCCCGGTTTTATTTTAGCGCTGAAAGAATGCAGATTTTTAATACTCGTGTTTTCAAACTTTTATCTACCGGAACCATTACATTTTCAACCCTTTTTTCGAAAAAACAAAATCCCACCCCCCCTAGTTCGGTGAAGGGCTCTGCAACTCTTGGTCTGAAAACTTTTACCCGCAGAATGAGTTAATGCACCCTTCTGTTTACATCGCCGACAAAAGTCTGCAAATGGAAAAAAGTTCTGAAACATCCTTGTTCAAAGGAACAAGTGGAATTATTTCGGATTACTACGATATACAAAATTAAAAATAAAATAAAATATATTTGCGATTTTCAATCGCAAAAATATATATATATTTTTTGTGTAATGGCTGAAACTAAAATGTTGGATAAATACATATCGGCACATACATATATAGCTTATTTGGAGTGGTTGCTGTCAGAGTTGATTTTTTGACAGAGTTTGATACTTTGACCCAATCAACTGGAGAATGGTAGGAAAAGCGACGTGAAAGGAAAATTCTGAGAATATTCGCTATTTGCGTCGTTCACAATGTACACATTCACGAATATGCTCATTATAGATAGATCGAGGGAGAACGGAAAATGTTTTTCCAAGAAAATAATATACATATATATTTATTTACGCAAAAAATATTCTAAGTAGATAAACAATTTAAATGATACGTGTAAAAATTGCCTGACATTATTCCCGGGGAAAAATTCTCGGCGAGTTTTTCCTCGGCGACAGTTTATTGTTTCAATATTTCCGTCACCCCCGGCGAGCTGCTTGTTATTGAACATCCGAATGGCATTTACATAATTTCATGAAACTCCACTGGCTGATAAACTCATCGGAATACTAATATCTGGTAACGATCTCGACGCCGAAAAAAAGATATCGTCTTAAGCATAACGATAACAATGGAATAATAAAGAAGATTGAGTTAGGGATCTGCAAAAAAATGAGCGAATTATCTTGGCCTTTTCTGACGCAGCTGTATTCAGCAGGTGCTGAAAAATATCAGCTACGAATTGTCATGGGGTTTTAATATCATTTTCAAGAAAAATCATATTTGGCAAAACTGATTCGTTTCAAATTTAATAACATAAAAATATACTTTAATACTTTTTTTATCAAAAAAGTATTAAATATATGGTTGAAATCGATTACTTATTATGTAATCATGATAAAAAAACAAGTATTTTAAGTATTTTCTGCTTAATTGCACCATAAATATATTTAGTTTGGGTTCTGCTGAATCTGCAGTAAATATATTTTCCGGGCTTTATTTTCTTAAGGACAAAGGACCATCCTTAAGGATAATATGTGTTTGAGGTTGAAAATAATATTTGGGAAAAGTTGATAATACCATTTAATTGGAATTGAAATTTATTGTCGAATTCATAAGATTTAATATAAAAAATAGAGTTTTCTTGTCTCAATTTTACATTTCTTCATTGATATTTATTAAATTATCTCAAAATAAATCAATTTATTTATAATTTTTCTATTAATATCAGTCATCGATCATAAAAATTACTGTTTTTAATAGCGTTGACGTATCAAGGGATGAATAAATATTGACGAAAAAAGTAATTTAATATATTGATTAGAACTCGCGAAATTATTTGGCGTTGATAAATAAATGAATATATTTAGCGATTTTTTATATTGAAAATAATTTAAAACAGATCGCAAAAAAATACAGTTATACCCATTTTTGTGCGATCATCTTTTTGTGAAACTTTTTTTATGCGGTGTATAAAAAAGGAAGATTTTTGAAGAGATCTTTACCGTACGTTTACCTGCATGTTCAAATGTGTTTTATTACACATTTCATAAGTATTGACTCAGCCATTTACATAACATATGTATTGTACTCTCAGTGATCTCGAACCTTTTTGAGAATATTATTATTTTTTTAAATACTATCTTGTGCCTCAAGTCAGTGGCGTCGCATAAAAGGAGAAGAGGGTTAAGGGATTTTCATTTCCAAATCATTAGTGAAGAGTTTAAGATTCGTCATAAACATTAAAACGCCATTAGTACATTTGATATATTTCCCTAAAGTGTTTTCTTCAGTTGATTGAAATTCGAATAAAAGCTACTGTATTTATAATCAAGATATTGATAAAAAAAAAATAAACGAGTAAAAAGGTAAATTTATATATTTAATTATTATTTTCTATGTAATTTTTTTATACCACCGCATATTTTTTTTTAAATGTGTTTTGTATAATATTTTTTATAACTACTAATTTTTGGAAGACTATTTTTATGCTTTTTATTGTATGGGGTCCCATCAATCGCACAAAAACAGGTTTGACTGTATTAATAAATAAAAAATGCCGAATGCCGTTTGGTTGATAAAAAAATACACTTGCAAGTAGACATAATAAAAAAAACCACGTGGGATGAAAAATTTTCAATGAAAATGAAAATTGTAAATGATGCATTGATTTCGTTCAATTTACAAAATAAAATTAAGAAGCCCTTTTTACTAAATTTTACACCGATGTCTTATCTTTTATAAGGCGGGCTTCTATAACGTGATCCTGATTTTTTCGTTATAGGAGGGTTTACTGTAATATTATAAGTAAGATTCTAAATTGTGTTTATAATTAAAGGTTAAAAAATATTATTTCATGCTTATAATTTATATAATAAACTTAGATCGCCCAAAATAAAATCTAAACTTTATTTAAAATGTCTTTAAAAACTTATTCGACTTTAGTCAAATGATTTATTTCTTAAATATGAATACACGAATATAATTTTTATGCAGTATTTAATAAGAAATAATGAAATTTTTCAACTGATTAGTTTTAAAACCAGAATTTAAGGTATAAATTTTAAGATAAATCTAATATTAACATAAATCGATTATCTCTCTGGGGTATTGGTTCTCGAATAATTACCCTACATTGAGTTCAAACGAGGTTTTTAATATCACAAATAAATTAGATGTCTCTCGATTCTCATTAAAAGTTTGAAATTTACTAATTAATATTATTATTCTCATTAAAGTGTAATTGAATAGACCGAACGGACGAGAATTTTGTCATTGAACCCATGAAAATTTGACCGGCATTTGCTTTAATCCCATTGGGTTATAATGGTCAAGAGAACATTCACCATTAACCCTGAATGTGCCCATAATCGTTATCAAAAAATATGAATGTGTTAATTTCAATTATTTATTAATATTAAAATAATATTCGACTGGTCATAGGTGGGTGAAATTTGTGGATTATATAATTCTGTGAACAAATCGCATTTGACATGGGGCATTTTTTCAAAGGGGATTACGGTCCAAATTGTCGTGAAACAATTTGTCAACAGTGAGCGGGGTCATTGATGCCCATTTAATTGTATTTGTAATTCTTAGGGTCAAGCCCGAGGTCTGTCTGTCGCTATCAAGCGGGGCCACAGTCGCACAGGGGACTTAGTCGAAATTAAATTCGACCTGGCCGAGAAGGGTAGGGACGTTGAAAATTTAAGCGCCGAGGATTATTGTTGGGATTGAGTTCTTGTGATAGTCAAAAACATTAATAATTCTGGAACGTTTCATTTCCGGCCACTGTTCCCGATTCAATGTTTGCGTCTTCGGGTCACAAGCCGTTTGCATAAATATGATGGCAGTCCGACTAAATATGACCCAGAATAACAACATCTCATTGCATAATTTCGCATTAATGTTATATAATAATTCCGCATATAAATTATTGATGCTGTCAATAACAACAATTACGAAGAAATTGCTTTTTTTCTTCGACTCTGGAAAAAGTTATGAAATTTATTTTCATACACTGAAAGCAAATATAACGTTATTGAAATAATGCCAGTTTAACAAGTTATCGCAGACTTTTCATACATACATAACATGCAACGAGGCAAAAGTTTGCTTTGAATTATTTATATCAGAATATAATATGTAACAAAATTTTGCATAATATTGCATACAATAAAATATTTTTCATGTTAAATTATTAAATTAAAAATATAATTATTATATTAAAAAATATGAGATTTCGAAACATTAATCTCTGTAAGTAACTCTTTTGTTTTTAACTAAAAAAACACCATAAAATTCCGAGGTCAAAGATTGAAGGGGCATATTTGCGATATTTTATGCTACTTTTGTTCGGCAAAGGAATAAACTGAAAGAAGCTCTCAGACCTTTTTCGATATTTATGTAGACATGTTCAAGCTTCGAAATGCCATAGATAGTTTAGAAAAAAACACGCTGATGTGTAGTCGAAAGACTATTTAAAGAAAATTATTTGATTTTTACTTATCGATTTGGATCTAAATAAAATCAATATGAATTTATCGATAGATATCAATTATGTCATCGAGTTAAAAAAATAGTATTTACCATAAATAAATATCAATTTAATCTTAGGATAAAATAAGCTTTTCATTGTTATGGGTGTGTTTTTTTTATTTTTAAATATTAAATCCTAGTCAAAATATTATAATAGATGTGTACTGTTTTTAATTTGCATGATATTTTTATTCCATTTTTTTTTAAATATTAATTCATCCTTCACGGCGCCTCGAAAACCACCGCGGCGTCCGGGAGGGGTCTATCAAAGACCCCAAGCATTTTAAATCAAGATGTTTCTAAATTCGTCATCAATATCTTGACACTTAATAAAAATAGTTAGTCATATATGATACGCTTCATAATTTAGTCGATATTTCAACTAATTAATATTAGCCGCAGACTGAGCTCTCGCACGTTTCACTCGCACTCAGCACATTGTACCGGATGCGAGCTAGAAAAAACATCGTGCATGTGGCAACAGAAGCGAATATTGTTTTTTTTCGCAATTGTAGACAATACAGGTCAATGATTGTTTATAACATTTATTCTTTAGAATTTTTTAGACAAATACAAAAAGTTTGTGACATGTAGGATTATTATTAATAGAGTTATTTGAAAAAAGTCAAAATCTTTGGGTCCCCAATAGACCCCATCGGCACGGCTAAGTAAAGTACTTAATTTTAAACAAGTATATGTTTTATTACAATATAGTAAATATAGAATCATCCAGAAAAAAAACAGGAAGCCTAATGTAATATCTGATAATGTACTCTCCAAATTCTTAGTACTTACATTTTGTAATAAATTTTCACATCTTTAATATTGAGTTCCGTAAAATTTATTTCCGATAAGAAAAATATAATATATAAAATATTTTTTTTATTTCTTCATTTATATATCAGAAGAAAAACCATTTGAAACCGCTCTAAAAATAATTTATATTGTAAAAACCCATAAGATTTTTTAGCAAAAATATTAAAACACGTTTTTTATTATTTATTTATTTAAAAAAAGTATTTTATTGAATAGAAAATCAAACAGAGAAGAATAGAAAGCAAACCCTTTAGATGTTTCTTATTCATTTTACCAATGACTTTTTTTATGTTTTCGTAAAATACAATTAATGAGAGTAGAACGGAGATTCGACTAAAAATGTATTAGGGAACCGAAAAGAAAACTATTATTTTTATGTTTTGCATTTGATGTTAATCATATTACTTAAAACATAGTTAAATTATCTATATTTAATTGTTTTCTTTAGTTTTGTATGTATAATATATTTAATTTTATTGTTAAGAATAAAAAAATACAAAAAACAGATTTTTTAAATGAATAATATAATTTTTTAGCAAAAATAATATATCGATATTTTTTATAAATAATAATGTGAGCTAACAATAAAGGACAATGTCGTGTTAATACCACGCTAGACTAAAATTAAGTGATCTAGAAGTTCTTCAATGGTAACACTATGTTTTTTATCTAATGGAGAATACTTTTAACGACAAAAGTAATTTTAATAATAATAAATGATGATTTTTTGAAGAAAAAAATGATAAAAAATAAAATCACTCCAATGGTATTTTATTAAGAAACTGACAAGTTTTATTTTTATAAAAAGGTGTCAAAATATTGCACACATTGCCTACGGGGATCATGGATTCCACGACAAAAGCGTTTTGGCGTATGTCCGGGGCGCGCATATCACACGCTAACCGAAACTACGCGTTTTATCGGCTGTTACTTGTACAACCGATAAAACGTTACGTATACGTTTTGTTTTTTCAAACTTTTTTTTGATTAGATACTTAGTAGTTATAGCAATATAAAAAATATTTTTTGTAACCTTGATGAGATTTTGGGCAAGTGTAATCTTGTGTTTTTAGTTCAGTCGATACCATTCGCTTAGAACTGCTGTAACTATTATTTTCAAAGATATTCAAATCAGTAACTTACATTTTCTAATCAGTAACTTAAAAGTAGTAGTTATGCAAATACTTTTTTTATGTCTCTAGGCGATTTTATATCTAAATACACAATTTGCACTAATCAAGTTCAAATAAAACTATTCAATCGAAATATTTATATATCACGTTTTGTATTTTTAATATTTAAACCCGAAATAAATCCCATTCAAGATTTTACAACATTTTGTAGAGATTTTTTTATATTTTAAATACACTATTCATGAAATCTTTGCCAATATTTATGTCTTCATTAGTCAGTTATAAGCGAATCATTACCAGGAAAGCAACAACATTTATTTTGTCTTCGAAACTGTGTAATACTTTTTGTGCATTTTTGTTAAATTTGGAAAAATTAAACATGATAGTTTCATAAGTGAACTTTATGAAGACAGTCAATTAGATAATTAGTAACAACGAGAATAACAGTGAAACGGAATGTATTAAGAATAAGCCACCATAACTTTCACAGACATAAAAACAGCTATTGTGGATAATAAGCTAATTAATATGAAATATCTAACACACAAACCGTCTATAAAAATATTCAACATCCGACATTCAAAAGACATATAAGAAATCGTATAAAAAGTTAAATGCATTCCGTTAATAAAAAAAATTGTGTAAGAGGTAAAAATATTTTTTTTAAATTTATTTATAATACGATTTGCTCCGTGTGCAATGTTTAGAGATTATAATTTTTTTTAAACAGATTTAATCAATACAATTATTTTATCTCGATAAGCTTAATATTTAAATAACATTTTTTTAATGGTTCAAATAGAAAATATAATATTCACAATGATTTTTTATAATACCATTTTATCCGTTTCCATTGTTCAATGATGAAACGTTTTAATTTCCATGGCGAATAATGAAAGAATACGAAAATTATGGGGTGACTGTTGGCTACCTACCACATAATTAATTTTAATTAAAAGTCGCTTGCGAAGGGTTACGAATGTAGAAAGTTATAATCTGTGTGTGCAACGTTTTGTGTGCCATTCAGAATGATGGAGAAATTAAGATTTTCATATTATTTTAATGACAAATAATAATATTTAAAATTATTTTTATGAATTTATTAGGATAATAGTATCATCCATACTTATAGGTAGGCAGGACATAAACATGGCCGCTAAGAGGATTCCGAATACAGGATTATATTGGTTTGGTCCGGCACAATTACCTTTGTCACCTGCAGTCGAGGACTGGAGTGGGACCGGGGCCCACTGATGACTGCACCTGCATCCACCATCCATTCGGATTTCGACTTTGGCTTATGGACTCGTTCAGTCTCCCTTTGTGTATCCTTCCGCTATTCCATAAGTCTCTCTTAAGTCCCACCTACCTACCTTTGAGAATGTAACTAATGAAAATGCAAAATTAATGTTTGTGTCGAAATTTAAAGATAAAAAAAAAATATATTTAAGTCTTGATGTAATTTGTAATCCTAAAATTTAGAGCAATATTTCTCAAATATTACATTAAAAAATACAAAATGTAATAATACATTTATCATTCGTTGATATAATAAAGATGACATCACGCCAAGATCAAATTTGAAGCCGAATCTTTCTAAAGATTTTATTATATGAATATAGATTTTTAAGAGGAAGTGTTCCTCTATCTATGTACTTACTCTATTTATCATATTCGCAATATGGCCATGATTGATTGCGGTGTTGTCGCCGACGGCGAACACTCGCTCCTCTGTAATGGGCCTTGATTAAAACGCTCTCCTCGTGTCGGATACAATTACACTTTTCTTAATTATTATTTTAAACAGTGTCAAGTATTTAATGGTATCTGAAGATGCCTTCTTTGATTTATATATCAAAGAAAATTTCAACGGGGCTCGAATATCGTCAGATGAAATCGAAAGATTTCACCAAACTTTATAATGATGGCGCAAATAATAAACAAAATTTTGAGATTTTAAAACTCGTCTGAAAAACGGTCGATGTATTTTTTTTTGGAAAATTGTTTTTATAGAGACAACAAAAACGAGTGCAATGGTTAAACGCGAGAGGGGACTAGTATACGATCTTTGTTGTAATATAATCTGTTGCCGAGGCGAGTGCAAAAGAACCAGGCGAACACAATGGATTATGTAAAATGTGGAAGGCGATGATTGGAAAGTTTCGTTTCATGCGAAAGTTATGGAAATTACCGGATGAAATTTCGGAAGATTTATCCGGCGTTTGGGCCGAAGGGATGAGGGCGGTGGCTGAAGGAAAAGCGTCGTGGGTGGGCCCCGAAAAACAAAGGCGGTCTCACATTCGCAAAATAATGCGGTGTTGCGTGATGAAGATGTATGACATCGGCTCAGCAAATGTTTGGTGACAGACAAATTATAAAATTTCGCCCGACGAAAAAAAATCCCATCTTTGTTATTTAAAATTCCCGCCAATGAAAACCTCGTCAAAGTTGAATGTTTTGTCCAATTTCCGGTTTACTCGGCGGAAGTAGCTACCAATATCTGAATTTAATTAGATATTCTCGTCTCTCTATCGGCGCGGCTGACGTTGACAAAGGTTTTAATTGCGATACCGCACCACCGATTTCATACTAATAATATTCGGGTACTCGATGCAAATTATAAATATTTCCGACGAGTAACAACCAATTAGGGTGGCCGGAAAACCTGAGCGTTACACGATAAATATCGCCAATTTGTATTGTAGTGAAAATTAATATCGCGAAATACAATTTATTGTATTGTTAAAAGCAATTGAAATTATCTCTGTTAATCGGTTTTGCAATGAAAATTTGTATAAAAAACTTTTAGAGGTTTTGTATGTATGTTTGTGAATAATTTTGAATGTGCCAACTAAAGCTTATATTTAAAAAAGCAGCAAAGTAGTTATTAAAAAAATATATACTATACTCATCATCTCGCTTAAAATATTGATTTATATAATTCTTTTCTGAATTCCCAAGACAATAATTAACGGCAACTCCAAAATAAATAAATCAGAAATCAAACACGCTATACTATTTTTACTATACATTTTTATTATCTTATATTTTTTTTTATATTAAGTTGATAAAAAGGTTTGCTCTTTTTTACATGTAATAAAATCATTTTTGATGTATTTTTTTATTTAATTAATAATTTAATCTCGAACGATTCGTATACCATTCTCCTACCTTTCTATCTACGTATTAACACATTGCCTACGGGGGACGTGGATTCCACGTCAAAAGCGTATTTGTGTATGTCCGGGGCGCGCACATCACACGCTAACCGACACTACGCGTTTGATCGGCTGTAACTTATACAACAGTCGTTTTAAATATTTGTTTTCGGGTCAGATACTTCAGACCTTGAGGAGAATTTCGGCAAAAGCGGCTAGTGCATATAAAACCATTCATTCGAAATATTTTAGTTATTGAGTGTGAATTATTAACCAGTGTTATGGCTTGTAGGTAACATGCATATATTTTCGATATTGCAAGTTAACCGCGACTGAGCTAAGTTAGTAGTCGGATAGGTGCCCGACGAAAACTATGAATTCAGGGAAGAGGAAGACACTCATTACCTCCGCACGTTTTATAAAAATAATATTTATGTGGGTAGTTTGGCGCGTTGGAATAATTAATTTAATGCCATCTATCCTGCGTTGAATAAATATTTATAAAACAAATAATATTATTTCAATCCAACTGAAATAATATAAAATTAACCTGTGTCGGTTCGACACTTGGGGAATATTAATTGTATCTTTTACAGAGTTTAATATAATATATGGGGTCAAGGTAACATGTATAAAATGTTTATCAAAAAATCTTTATATGGATGAATGGCGATTTGGATTCTTTCTGTCATGCCATTCATTCATCGTAGACAATAAAAATAAATAAATGAATTATTTAAGAATTTATTGATTTATTTATTACTTATATATTGTTTTTTTTTCAAATATTTTCTCATTGGTAGGATGTTTTATTTTTAATGAATAATTCTTACTGGTGTGATATCGTCATATTTCTCTTTAATTTATGACGTTCCTCCACAATCGGAGTTTATAAAAATAACTGTTTTGGATAATAAGAATTATGACCTGTCCAGCGACATTGAAATTTCAAACACATAAACATTCAATATGAATATTTAAAATTCAACATTTGAAAGACCATTTTTAAACCATGTTTTATAAAAAAAAACAATTACGCCCGTTCCCAAAATGTTTCGTGACTCCTGCTTTCGGATTTAATTTTTTTTTTTACATTAGCTATCCAGCAAATGTTGAAGTTCAAATAATTTAATTCTCGGATCAATATCTTGATTAATAAAAGAGTTAAGTTTTTTTTGTAAAATACGACGTTTCACCAAATTTCGGCGCATGCGCCCCGCCCCAGCGCAAGTTTGATCGCGATTCGCCCTGTAAGCAATGTGTTAATATAATTGGAGTCAAACGCCTTTGAGATTTGTGTTAAAGATGCATTAAGTGAAGTATTTTGTGACATTTATAACACTTTTGGAGTGTCAGAATTATATTAGAAAAGGTCTTAAATATTTTAGAAAGAATAGATAGAAGAAAATAAAATTATGTTATCATATTGACTTGGACTTATCTTTAGTTTGAAGTTTTTTCCTGTTTTCGCATTTCTCAATTTATTTAATTTATTATTATACAGCTATAAATATTTTATTAGTATCTTTAGAAGAATTAAATCAAATTTCTCCTCGTAAAATTATAAATTACTCATCTATTTATCATTTAGGATGAATATTACTAATAATTACTAATAATGAAAATCTTTGATTGATTTATTTTTACTTTTATTCATTAATTTCATTAATTATAATAGTTATATATTTTTTTATTAAATATTTATTTTATAACTCAATTATATTCTATTAAAAATAATGTAATAAATACTTTAAATATTAAGATAAATTTTTAAGCCTTTGGGATTTTTTTCTAAATGAACTTCAATTCACTATTTAATTATAAATAATATTTTTTTATATCTTGATTTCGTAGATTAGATAATTTTTCGGATTACTATGATGATGATTTGATCAAAAAATCTCTTATGAAATTTATAAGAACAGTCTAATTGAAGAAAATATCTTTAAAAATATATACATATTATTTTATTTACTTAACTGAAATTACTTGAAGTGTTTTTACCATTTCAGACAAAAAAAGTACTTAAAAATATTTTTTATTTAGTATATATTAATGGTTTTTAATAAAGTGTAACTCTCAGAAATATTTTCGTTTCTTTGATCTACTGTGGAGAAGGAATTTCATTTTTCATTGAGATTTGTGTAAGTTTATTATAATTATAATACACAATTTCAACATTAAATATCGTCTAAACATTGAAGAGTATCTTTCAAAAATATTTTACGTATGTTTTAATTTAATTTATCGTTTTATAAAGTAAATAAAGAGTTTATGAAAAATGTATTTATTTATTACATTTTATCAAAATAATACTCGATATCGCTAACGTTCAGATACGATTCACATATGGCACTATCATTGCTCGCCAAGTTTTCCGACATTCCACTGGATATTTAATCAAACGAATAATATTTTCCGCAAGAGGGATACTGCTGAAAGGATCCGGGGCGCCATTACAAGTCTACCGGCCTAGATGGAGACTGGAATCAGACGCTAAGAAGGCTTTGATTTGATTGAATTACTGCAGCACAAGGTAAGCTGATAGTCTTAGCGTTCGTTGTCTGCCTAGGATATTTACCGATACTACACAATTCTGATTTATTTCGGCTCTCGGGCTAAGCCCGATATTAAATTACTACGGCCAATAAATTATTCACTGAAAATTAGCGTTACGCAAAATTAGTTAATTCTGCGCGAGGAAAACAACGACAGGGCGACGTAGGTAGCTCCGGTGGCAGCCAGCTCTTTTCCGCTACGCCAAATTGCGAAAATATTTTCGGAATACTACGTTTTAAGCGGGGGCGTGCTCTAGTCGGATATTTGTGTTTTTAAATTGAAATAATACACAAAAAATGGATACAAAGAAAATTTGCATATATCCGAGCCGAATATAAATAAAAACACTGCCTTCAATAATATTATTTTTCATCTTATATCATTTTTAAACTCAATTCCATAAAAGGTACTTACGTACTAAAATAATCCAAGTTATTTATAAACTAGAGTACACTGAATAAAATCCAAAATAAAATTAAATAATTAAATTTTCATAGGATTTCTCTACAGTCGGCTTATTTCAAGATGAAGTCTAATAATCATAAGTTTTTTTAATTATATTAAACCAAAAACTGTGACACACTGTGTTGAGGCCAACAGTTGATGAGACTCACTTGTGCCATTGTATGCTGTTTTTGTTCGAGCATAGAAAGAAGGCAGACGAAGGAACACAAGTCTAATAATATTAATAATGATGTTTTTCTGCTTTACTTAACTTACTTTACCATCAAAAATATTTCTATTCATCCATTCCCCTTTCTGGCTAATAATTAACATCAACAAAGTTTTTAGGCTTTCCAAATCACAAAAAGTGTAATTTTCAAAGCTTCAATGCAGATTCCCCCTTTTTGAGTCTTTAATTTTGTTTTTAATATTAATACATGAATTGAGTTCATGCACGGATAATCGAGATTATAATGTATTTGACATACGTATGGTTGAATTATTAAAACATGGCAATAAATTAAGAGCTTATTAAATTTATAGACGGATCAATTATGTATTTTTTTATTCATTATGCGATATTTGACAAAAAAAAGTTGCATACATTTCTTATTCAAAGTATTTTTTACTAAAATGCATTGATGAAATATTTTTGGAGCGTTTTTCTATGTTTCGAAGCACTTCTAGAACGCAATATTTCGATGCTACGTTTAGCTGCTAGGCTATTTCAAAAATATTAAAAAAATGTCGTCTTTTCTAGGTTTTTCTTTTTCAGGAATAAAAATGAGTCATCGGGACAAATAAAGAGGCTGAGTAGACATATCAGATATCATTTATTTGCTAATCTATTTTTCTACTATGTCTAACCTTTTAGATATCCACAAATATAGTAAGCCTCCAAAATGTCTACCAATGTGAATGTTAAAAAACATTAAATTCTTGAATAATTTGTTAAAAAAAACACAAAACAATAATACAGATACCCCTCGGTTTACGCCGATTTACAATAACGGCACTGCTTAATTCTGCAAAATTGCTGCGAAAATAGACAAACGCACTAATATCTGCAGATCTCTGAACTTACCTCCATCGACTGTTACTACCATTATGAAAAATGCCGATAAAATTAAAAATCGTTCAACAGTCACAGCGATAAGTGTACAACATGTGAGTTGAAGTAAAGGTAAAATTAAAAAAAAAATATATTATGGATGAAGAAAATCCAAGAGTTATGAAAACGTCCGATCTAAAGCATATCCTTTCAACCATGGAAAGTTTAATTATTATTTGTGAGTTAAACAACAATTTAAAAACATAAATTTAAACAATTAAAGCTGGATACTCATTTCCGAAAAATTGAAGAGATAAGTTTATCTTAAGAGTTTTTAATAAAAATATTTTACTGTATATTATCACAAAATAACTTTAAAAACTAAATTTATAATTTATGTATTTTGTATTATAATATATATATATAATATTATACTAATAAACATAATTATTTGCTTATTTTTCACCAATGTAGAACAAAACCATATACCTCCATTATAAATATGGGTTCATTTTATGCCGATTCGATTTGCGCCGGTTTTTGCAGAACCGAAACTACGGCGTAAACCGAGGACTACCTGCATTTATTTAACTAACTATTTTTTTCAAATTTAAATTTTATCTTCTGTATTGTAAATATTTTGATAGATGATTTGCTATGAAGGAGTGATTAATTAAAAACTAGAGAAAATTTAATTAGTTATTTATTTTATCTATCACGGAAATGAAAAAAAAATGGAAACATGGAAATACTTTTGCTAAAACTTATACAGAGAAGAAATTGACTATACTAGAATAGAAATAGAGCAATATGAACGAGAACCAGATATTATGATAGATATAGAGTATATCATTAGAAAAACCTTTGAAAACTGGGAAGGGGGATTCTAATAGCGTGTAAAAAATTGATAGCCACCAACGAAGAAGAAATGGCTGATCTGCTAAAAATAGTTTTCTGTGTAAGTAAAAAAATAGGACTCTACAGAAGTAATCAGATAAACAGATCTGTTAATTTTCTAGATCTTGAGAGGATTGAGAAGATCTTGATGAATTTCTATGTCTTGGATCACTACTTACGAGTAACGGAAATTGTGAGCCAGAGATAAGAAGCCGAATATGGATGACAAAAAATGCGATTTCAAATAAAAAAATCGTTTATTGCAGATTCTCAATTTTCAATTACGGAAAACTGGACCATAAAGAAGAACATGAAAAAGAAAATCGACGCCTTTGAAATGTGGTGCTGGCGACGTCTGCTGAGAATACCATGGGCCTCTAAACGCATAAACTGTCTGTACTGAAAGAAATGAGGAACGATAAAGTTGACCGACTTTCTACCATATAAGAGAATTCTTCGATACTAATACAGAGAATACTGGAGAGAGAAAATCAAGAAGATACGGAACAAAAATCATCACGATCCTCAGGCATGAGGGTGGCGATTAAAGAAGAAGAAAACAAAGGATTTTAAATACCAAATTTTAAAAAAATATAGCAATTGGTTTGACATCACGTTTTTTCGTTGAATGAAAATTATTATGATAAATTCTTATTCAATAATTAATATTTTTTTGCCAATTTTGAAACATTTTACATAATGATAAAAAGCAACATTATAACGGATAGTCTCTATTGTAGTTGTTAAAATATGAGAGCGGCAGTAGGCTGACTCTGACGTATCCCGGTGATTAATAAGCTGGCGCTGCGCACACTGGAGCTATTCTGCAACATGGGATAGTTTAGCGGGAGCTTACACATAGTGACAGGATGTCATTAAATAAATTATGTACGAAGATATTTGTGAAGGATACCTCCTGCAGAAAGCTTAGCAGCTGTCGTCTTTGGGAGCTGTGCTCTCATTATTGCCAGTCTGCGGAAGGGCTTTAAGCTCCCATGGCTCACGTACACTTGCGAATGGTTTATTCAACCGGGGCACTGATTATAAAACAAATTAATTATACACGCATACCATAATTTTGATATTACACAAATGGATTTAAAAATATATGTATGTATTAAACAACATCTTTCAGCGTGCAGACTCCCACGTTTTACATATTTGGTACACGTGTTCGGTTAAAATTTGTTTTTTTTTCTCTATATATATATATATTTAACAAAAATGAAACGCCAACGTGTCAGACGTATCGCTGAAAAATTACAACCGAAAATTTTTAAAACAACTTTTTGCAAAATTCTCGTATCCGGTTACCAAAGTTGACCGGCTCGTCATTCTGGAAATGTTGAAAATATTTTTAAACCCGCGTTAATGTTCAAGTCAGGTCTGGTAGATTGGAAAATTGCTAACTACCTGCGGTCTCGGTTCTGGAACTAATTAGCCAATGTGGGGGCGACAGGGGAGGGGTATGTGCCACCTGGTCGACACGTGCCAAAATTGGCGCAGCTTTAAGCGGCGACTGTCTTGTTGTGCTTTCGGTCAGGGTCGCCGGAGCCCCTTTCTGACGTACGAGGCCATCTCTGTTTTTTTTTTTAAAAAAAACAATATATATGGAACGTTAGTAAATGGTTGTGTCCTAGTTTTGGAATTTTTAAATTAGATGGTCGGTTACGCTCAGTTTAGTTGGCATAGTTAGACTTTGGCGGTATAGAGATGAGAGCTTTGTGTGCAATTTCATCTATTGCAAAATTATTATAATATAAAATATAAATGGGCAGTAACTAAACTACTATTATTTGAAATGAGATATAATATCTAAGAAAATTTCTTCCTTGAAACAATCAGATATTATCAACAAATTAGGATATATTAGGGGTATCGGTTTTAGTCCCTATGTTTTTTTTCGAGTTTGTTTAAGTATATTATCCACATCTCATTCTCAGTTACCAGAGTTATGAGAAACGATGATTCTTCTTTTAATTCGAGCAATTTCTT
The DNA here is from genome assembly GCA_022495035.1 of Philopotamus ludificatus. Classification (NCBI taxonomy): domain Eukaryota; kingdom Metazoa; phylum Arthropoda; class Insecta; order Trichoptera; family Philopotamidae; genus Philopotamus; species Philopotamus ludificatus. The sequence continues at coordinate 20,730 of JAGXCT010033505.1, read as the reverse complement.
GCATAGATCTACCCTTACAGCCTCGTTCTCATCGCCCAAGTCATGCAGTTTCGAAAATCCTTGTTTATAGATTTTGCCGAATTTTTAAGATGTTCTTGCACATTTAACCAAGAATATCTGAGTGCATCTCTTATTTATTGAATTGATTTCGTTGAGTTTGTTTCGACTTCACACCTTTAAATGTCATCATCAATTTTGACAAAATTCTTCTCTGGGGATTGTTTTTAAATCAAAATTCCGATTTATTTTTTTTTAAACCATCTCTGACACCGATAAATAGAACATCTCTATATAAATCGCAATTTTTTTTCGTAGTAGCCGATGGGGTGTTTTTTTACGGAAATCATACAGTAGGCAGTTTTGCAATTAACTCTTGTCTGGTTGAAAGCCCTCCATTTGAAATATTGCGAAGAAAAAAACCAAATTTCTTTTGAAAGATGATCTTCAGATGTTCTCGGACCAAACAAATGTAGAAAACGTGTTAATGGTGCAATGGAAGAAACACAACTGATGGTGCAAACAGGTCCTTATCCTAATCGCGACATTTTCGTCCAGCACCCCTAATATTAAATCATGGTATATTTTTAAATTGGATTTAATAAACGGCTGAAAAATATAAATGCTTTAAATATATATAGATTTATTTTTCAGCGAGTTTTATTGATTTTGTTTTTCGTGAAACTTTCTTAAAACACATGCGTTCATTTACCAGATGATATATTTTTATCACAGCATTAATAAGATCTACATGCTTTGCAAAATAGTAATCGATTGCATTGATAAAAAAGCTCTAATAATTTTTATTTATTTTAAGTGAATGTATATATTAATATTAACTATAAACGACGTATTGTTTTTGTTAAGCTCTATATACATTAGAAGATAATACACATATCTACCAATTAATGAAAAAGCTCTAAGGAAGATATTCATTTAAACTAATGTATGAATAATGTATATCTCAGAATTAATGTCGTATTTTATCAATGTAACAAAATCTCAACTGTTTATTAAAATGTATTCATGCAAAGTAATTTCCTTTATCATCTTTGAATTTCTGCCATCCATTTAATAAATCATACATTCCTTTTTAATCAAATTCCTGTGGTTTTATTTCTAAATACTTGGAAAGGGCTGATTCTACATCGTTCATTGTTTTAATTTTTTTATCTTTCAAATAATGTTCCATCAACTAGAACAGATGGTAATCCGAAGGTGCCAGATCTGGTTAATACGCTGGATGCAATAAAGTGTTTTAATTAAATTTTTGTCGCGTTAACTCTGCCACTTGAGGATGAGCGTTGTCGTGTTGCAGGATTATTTTACAGTTTTTCACTAGAGTTGGCCTCCTTTGACATGATCCCGCTCTTAAATTTAGTTGATCATAATACACTGCCGTGACCGTGTGGCCATATTTGGCTTTTTGTCAAGGGATTAATCAATGTTTTTTTTACCTAACTTTCGAGTAGAGATCTATTTTTTCATCACCAGTAAATAAATTTGGCGAATTAATCGGTACGATGGCGGTTGGGCACAATTATGGTTTCGTAGATTCTACGGAACTTTCAGATTACAGGCCGCTATCCAGGCCAATTTGGCCTGGATAGCGGCAACTGATCAGACCAACTAACCAGGCAACTGATCAGACCTTGAATTAAATACGAATTGGCACTAGCCTCGTCTGAATCTTATTGTTACCATCCGCACATTGACAGCTCGGCTCCCGGGCTTATGTCTTGCGATCTGACCCATATTCGAAGAGCCAAGATAACCTGGAGGACAACCGTCACAGTCTTAACATCAGCGGTGAGACGGACGTATCTCTGCTGGAGATCGCGTAGTGTCTTCCTGGTGGCAAAGACCCGCCTGAGGGTTAAAAGGCCATTTAAATAAATTATAATAATTATTAAAAAGGTATTGCTCTTTTTATTGCAATTATAATTGCGTCTCCTTGCGGTAGGATAAACTGTCTTGAGCCCAAACACGATGCTAATTTTATTAGATAGTGGACAATGGCTTTGCTTCGATTTCAGTTAACCACGCTATCCTCTTCTAGGTTCCTTTTTCCTAGACAATTCCTCACAATTAATATGTCATATAATAAAAATATCATATAAATTATTTCATTATAAATATCTCAAATATTTCTTGTGGTTTCACTAGCATTTTTTTCTTGTGAAACTCCATCAGTATGTAACTCCGTAAATGTTTATCTGACGGGCACACCTCTTTCCTTGTTTGGGAAAAGGGATATTTTTTAATCTCAAAACATTCATCGAAAAGTAAACTGTTATAAGAAATATTAGTGTTAATCTTTCCAGGACGGGGAACCGAAGATGCCTCTTTTTCAAATCGCACAATCATCAATCATCATACGTTTATAATAGACAAAAAAAAATAGTACTATTAGTGCAGAAGCTGCTTTAATTTAAGAAAAGGAAAATTAAATTCAAAAACTTAAATGTCTATTGATAAGAATGAGCTGATATATTATTAATTATCCGAATTTATGATATTATTGCGATCCTTAGAGCCTAATATTAGATATCTGTTTGAATTTTTTTAAGGGGTTTGGGAAAACCTTCTTCGGAAATATTCAGACGATTTTTCTGTTCGATCACAAAATGATTAATAGCACCAAAGCTTGATTCTGCAAGAGGCGGGGAAAGATATCAACGAATATTATTTCCCACATATTTAGATACAACGCAGGCATTTTCTTATTAAGCCATAGGGTTTCTTATCCACCAATAAAAAATGGATCATTTTAAAAATAAAAATGGTTATTCATAATCATAATAATAATGGTCAATATTTAAGAGGACACGCCTCCGACTACCGACGACCAGAAAATGTCATGTCAGTAGTACGTTTCACTCGCACTTGGCACACCGCACTGGATGCGAGCGAGAAAAAAAATCGCAAATATAAGCGAAAATTGTTGTTTATATTTTTTTTCGCAATGGCAGATATTAAAGGTCAATGATTATTTATTATATATATATAACAAATAAAAATAGTTTGTAACATGTAGGATTTATATTAAAAGAGTTATTCGCGAAAAATAAAAAAAAAACTTGGGGTTTCAAATAGACCTCATCGGCATAGGTTAACTATTTTCATTAAATTTTAGTTTAGGTGGCTATTAAATATTTTAATATCCTCTAGAGTTATATCATATTTTATTGATAATAATTCGGGAAACTACTGAAATTCTATTTATTATTATATTATAATGAAGAAGAATTTTTTTGTCGATATATATTGACACAATATTTTGTTAGGATTTTATTTGCTTCTTGGACCTGCAAATTGATTCAAATAAATAAAAGAGACATCATTCTGTACTGATTTTAGTAGCATTTAATATAACAATACATTGGAAGCCTAAAATTGAAATAATGAAAAATAGATTCATCATCATTTTTATGCCGCATTATCTAAAATATATATTTTTTATTTATCTTAAATATATTGATAATATTGCGTATGTCATTAGTTTTAAGATACAATGAAAATATATTAACATTCCAATATTTTGGTTTATTCAGGTAAATCCATCACTATTAAGCCGGATAATTCAAAGAATAATAATATTTATGTGTATACTTTATAAAAACTACATAAAAAACGCAGAGTATATCTTAGCCTAAAATTCTTTTTGGAAAAAAATTGTATCACTGTAAATATGTATCTATATTCGATATATTGTAAACCCAATGTAAACACTTGTGTTTATTATCATATTAATAAATACGAGTTGACGAAAATATATATTATTTTTCCTTGGTTACATTAGATATCTCGTCGTGGCAAAATATAAACGCCCGAGTATCCGTACAAATAACCGTGCAGCATCAGTGGGTTGAGTTTTCCGCCTCCATCCCCACTCATCCATCAATGACAATCCTCTCCAGCAGATGGCAGCATCTCCGCCTGCAAATTAGTCCGAGAAATGGATCTCCATTATTGAACAGCTTTATGAAAATCTCAAATTTATTCCTAATAACAAGCATCACTCCCAGGCGCTCGCCATATAAAAAAAAGCGTGACGAAGAGTGTCCCGATATATTAACCAAATTGGAAAAAATGAAAAATTTCAGATATGAAAAACGGCGCTGAAGCCTTCGTTGTACGTTGACAGTGCTAAAAATGCATTTTGGACCGTGCCCAAAATTTCTGGCCTTGATTCTACAAAAACTTGAGTTTGCCACTGGAAACATTCCAAAGACTAGTGCAGATAGTAGTAATAATAAAATGTTACAAGGATCGCAATGATTTATTAATTAATTTAATGTTTTCTCTAACTTGTTCTGTATACGTTCAATAAATTCTTAAATCCTGGTTATTTTCAGCGCGTCTATTAGCTCGCGCATTTTTGCGTGTACCATTATTTTCAAATTTATTCATTTTTCAGGGGATAAGAATATTTTCATGCGAAAAAAAAAACAATTTAATACGGCAATAAATAATATTACCATACCTTTATATTGAATAAAGAGGAAAGGTTGTAATGTCTATTTTATTGCCTTTCACTGAAAAAAAAAAGTTTTTTTGTCCGACCGAAATTTTTATGGGCTCGCCGAAAACTCGGAGGGGGTCGCAAAAAAGTGTGTATGGGTCACTAAAATACTGACTTTGAAATCCGAATCCCCACACTCCAGTGTCTAGTATGCGTTTGAGAGGAGAGAAAAATGATTTATTTTATATGGGGGAGGCGGCTGTGGGTTCATGAAAAATAATAATAGCTTTAATGTCTCTCTCTCTTTGGAAAGAAATTGTTTTCACGGTTAAGCTGAGAAGATTATCGTCGCGAAGAAATATTTTTATTTTATTGTTTAACGCGAAAAATGTGCACGACCATGGGGACGGTAATAATGGTCATCATGTCGCCGGAAAATTTATGTATCTATTTTATTCCGAGCGCTTTTCAGAAAAATACAGCATTACTGTACTGAAACGGATTATACATAGATAATAAATACACGATTTCATTTATTTGAATAAATTCTCTTTTAAATAGACCGCAGTGGCTGGATTCAGCAAAGGCCCTCTTTATAAATCACCAGACTATTAATTAAAAATGTAAGAATGAAAAGAGACAAGCGCAGGCTGCGACGCAAAGCCCATTGACACAAGTCCTCGTCGGGCAGAATAAGAGAACTCCCCGAATATCACTGAAAGATGTTTTAGTCGGAGTGATGAAAGCTTCCGTGCATGTCCGTGAAAGCCTACGAGCATGTATGGGCTTGTGTTTACCGGTAAAGTTGTCGTCACTTGCATATCTCAATATGTAACGCGTCTTGCACTTACGATACAGGGATATAAAACCAAATTTTATAACAAAAAATTGAATATTAAACAAAGTAATTCTATAAATATTAAAAACCATTAGCATTGTAAACAATGATATATTTTTAAAATGTATTCTTAACGCAAAAGCCTCTAAACTTTTATTCAATATTAGTTTAGCTGAGTAAATAGGCATTACTGTATTAAAACATCATCCTTACTGAATATATAATTAACACATTTTCTATATAATTTTGCAGAGCTTTTACATTAATGAACAAAATAAATAATTATATTGATTGACACGAATATATAGGACACATTCACATCCGTCCTCTCATTACTTGTTATATTTTAAAACATATATTTATAAACTATAAAAATAAGGTTAAACACAATTTTCAAGTTGAATTTATTAAATAAAAAAATAATCACTACATTCTATGAATTAAAAAATATTCCTACATACAGAACTTGAATAACAAAGTACTTCTACATAATTATCTATTCTTTATAATGAGAATTTACCTATGGCGTACGGTGGGTGTTTGATGTTGGGTGTGCTGTATGTGGAAAAAATACAGTTTTTTAAATGAATTTTACTATTATTTATACATTAATTCTATTCTTCGTTTTTTGCGACATAATTTGCTAGGTGAGCATATTTTTCATTCATTGGGAGGTATTATATGGAAGTATTATAATTTTGACATTGCAAAAAATCGGCATTTGATTGAATTGCATGCGCTCTCAAGTATTGACGAATGTGCTGCGACTTGACAGCACGCTTTCGGCCGTTAAACTGCATACAAAAATATCAGTTTCGCTCGCTGAGACCCTACGCCCACATATGCGACGGTACTGTATGCGGTTACCCGCGTGTAAGGTCGTGCAGCGGTCATAGCGAACGCCTTGCCAATACATTCACGTGCGTATACGATATCCTACCGGCCGTTTACAAAAATACTTTAAATATTAAAACCTTGAATATATTTTCCATGTTCTATATTTTACTCTGTATAGGTTATATAATCACAATCTAAAAATTATTTCTGCTTTTGTCAAAAAAATGAAACAAATTTATTATCATTAATTAGTAGCTAGCTTTAAAAAGTTGTGGCTAGAGGAATCACTGAATAAAATGTTTTAAAAAAATTATCATTCGTTGTGATGTTAGTGGAGAAGACTTTGATGACCAAAGCACCATTTTTTTTAGCGAAGAAGTAGTAGGAATGTTAGATGAATCTGATGATTTGTAAAGCAGTTGTTTAGTGATAATTACAAAAGTGCTTTACCTTTTATCTTAAAATATATAAAGATTTAAACGTTAAAAGCAGGCAATCGCTTATTACGCAGTTTTTAAAGGTTTAATCCTAAAATACTCAACAGTCTTTTGATAATGAAAACCTACAAGTATTTTAAATAAATAGGTTTGCGTATTTTTTCATAGCGTTTATTGATAAAATAACGGACGTAATTAAAGTTTGATATTTAGTACCTTTAAACTTGTATAACACGACGTATTTGTAGAATGATATTATCGTGTTAAATAAAGAAATTCTCCAGCACGGATTTAATTAGGTATTATAATAATAAATTGTTTTACTGTTTAACGGTAGTTTAAACTGATTAAATTTCCTCCCAATTCTAATATTTGAAAAAATCTCTATGCTTTATTATTCAATCTTTAAATATCTATAAAATATACAAAACATACCAGATGTTTAATTAATTGAAGTATATTTTTAATACATTTATTCCCGTCTATATTATGATTTCACTTCTAAGATTACGGCAGGGGTTAGCAAACTTTTCTAGAAACGGGTCAAAATGCATATTATTTCGATAATGTAAGTTAACTGCGAGCGAGCCAAGTTAGTACTTGGATAGAATATCACGAAAATAATAAATTCAGGGAATTCTTTATGAAACTGGCCAGGGAGTGTGTAATAAAAATATTTATGTAGGTAGTGAAGCGAAATTAATTTATTTCATGCCATAAATCCTTCGTTGAATAAATAATTATAAACAAACGATATACATTTCAAAATAACTGAAATATCTCTATAAATGATTATATAATTATCAGTTTGAAGTAAGTTAACCGCGACTGAGCTAAGATAGTTCTCGGATAGGTAAAAAAGCAATGAATAAATATGAGAGACTCATTCAAATTGCATCTTTAGAATCTTCAACGAATCTTTATATGAGTGAATGGCACTTTGGATTTTCTGTTATGTCATCCATCTATCGTAGTCAAATAAATAAATAAATAAAATTATTTTTTTTATTTTACATATTGTCGCTTTTTATTATCATTCGCTTTAATATTGATTAATTCCAATTGAAAGTCTTCTTTAACGTTGTTGATCGAGATGTCAGTTGGATTTAGAGCTGATTAAAGAAAAATATTTTCCCTTATAATCAATAAACCAATTCACAAGAGCTGTCTAAACTATTTTAAAATTTTTAATAGAGGGAAAATATTTATACACAACAAGAAAGAGTAGAAAATTTATATTGAATGATATGATTTTAAGATTATGCCAGTTTTGATACAAACGATATGATTAATAGAGATAATTATTAAATATATCACGTTGTCCCTACTGTCTTCCATTAAAATATTGAGATGTACATGTATAATTTAGAATACAAAACACCACAATCATTTGGGATGAGATATTTCTTAGATTTTAAATATAATCTAAAATAAATCCCAACTAACACTAATTAATGATTAGTAAATTGATAAAAAAGGCGTTTTAAAAAATGAAACTCTTTATTGACCAAAGAATCGATATTCTCGTTTTATATCATTCGTATCTTTCGGGTTCTTTGTGTAAAATTGATTAGGTAATATCAATTGAGATCGAGTTTAGAATTCTCCACGTTTCAGCATCATTACGATTCAGAACGACTTGCTATTGCAATTATCTTCATACAATCCAGAATATTAAACTCGTTCCAGACTTTTAGAACTGTAAACAGGTTGTTACGTTAAATTAACGTATATTTTAGTTAACAATAAATTGAAACCGTGTAAACCAAGGGATGCCAATGAAGTATATATATACTGCCGATTAAGAAAACATTCGAGTTTAAAACTCTTAGTTCCAACAATAAACTCCTCGTTTTATTGCAAATCCTCGCCATTTAATAGTTTACAGTCGGACTTGCCGAAACACTTGGCCACCTCTGGTATAGACACGCTCCCATTGGCCGATCCGAGCCGCTGGGGGGCGAGTGGGTGGGGGTGGAGGCGGGCGGAAAAACGTCTCCAGCAGCTTTTGTATTCAGTGGCGGGAGCTTTTCCGAAAGCGTCGCACGTTCGACGCGCATCTATCGAACAACAAACGAACAGTGACGTAACAAATTAATTATTGTGAAGTTGCCCGGGACGATAATTAATAAAACGATATTAATTAATTTATCAATTAATCGCGAAAAATACAATGGCGCGATGGAAATTGCCGAAAACAATTGTTTCGATTCAGTGCTAGCGTAAATATTTTAGTAAGTAATGAATTATTGGCATAATTAAATATAAAAAATCGTAATAAATCATGTTGATTAAAATTTCAATAATTGTAATAACACGTTCGTTAATCGATATGTATTATTAAATATTTTAAAATAACTAAATGAATATTTTAAAAATTATATATGCATATGTTTCAGCGAGTGTTGCGTCGACTCGCTCGTAAATTTTTATTCGCGTATAAATTTTAGCATTTTGTGTTTCATTGCGTATTTAACAGAATTTATCGTAGGTTAAATTAAGCACAGGAGAATAGGGGGAGTATTAGTGACTTAATTTATGGCCATATCGTGGGTTATGCATTTGTTTTATATATCGGAAAATTGGTCGTTGTAGAGAATGTCGCAGCTAAGGAAATCCCAATGAGAAATTTATCAAAAATAATATTCGCGGCGGCATTAATGGCCGGAAACGTTATGCGGATATTTAGGCGCCAAAACGCTGACAAAAATTGAATTTCCTGCTGAGAAAATGGCAAAAAATGTATATTGCAGTGAATTAAGGCGAGTTACGTGCGAAGTTGGCACGTATCGCCGGAAGTTTAGATCTGCGTGACAGGAAGCCCCCATAAAGCAATAATAAATATCAGATTTTTCTCAGAATATAGCAAATATGTATTAAGTTACTTTTGGGCATATTATATAATATATATAAATTGATATATTATTTATTACATATATTATGAAACAGCAATATTTTTTTTAAACGAAATAAATTTTATGTAATTTTAGAAAAAAAATAACATAAATATAGACATACAAACCATTGTTGAACATTATATAGGTTTCAAACTAATTACTAGCTTGTTATAGTTGCGATAATATTATTAATATAGAAGTTCTTATTAATTTACTATCAAATTACCTTATTGTTTTTCAAATTAATTAATACTGAATACATTCAATTTTCAATCAATTTAATTTAAAAGCACATAGATTATAACTTCAAGGATTATATAAAAGATAGTTATTTAATAATTAACATTCTATATCAAGCTTTATTGATATTGATAAATTAAGCAATGCGTTTATTGATAAACAGTGACACAAAATAAATATTTTTTTTATGTTTATTGTAATCGAAATATTATTTATATAAGCATGTTTGTTATAACAAAAATCAACTGTTCTAGTAGAATTATTAAATACTTTCAGTATAAATACTCTATAAATACTGAAACACATTATAATACTGTTTTAATGTTAAATATATTATTTATAATAACGTAATTATTACTGACGGCGCCAAATTATATATCACTTTAAGTTTAAAGTTTTTTTTATATTTCTGTTAAGATCGCGTACAAATAAATAAGAATATATATTCTAATAGTGTCTAGTATAAATGTTTAAATAATTTACAAATTAAAAATAATTTAAATACCTTCAGTGTTGAGCGTCATATAATTTCGCGAATTTATCTTTAACCTTTTATACTGGCTAGGGTATATTAAACTTATTAACAACGTTTTAATTCAATTTTATGGTATACATTAATTGATAATTATTTTTAGATCAATTTATTAATTAATAGTAATAGTCATTCAAATTTTGGGTAAATTTTTGGAGTAAATACTTGGAGTATCTCAAAGTTTTGCAGCTGTGACAGTTTCGGATTTTTTTAAAAATAATATTAGTTAATCTGCATTTGTAAACAAAAAAAAGATTTATTTTGTGCAGTAGATATTTAGGTACAATTGCATAACATAATTTTATGAAAAAAACATATGATTTTATTTTTAAATTTAAATTAATATAAAACACTCTTTCACACGTTTTTTAAAATATTTTGATTGAAAAATACTTAAAAATAAGATTAAAAAAATATTTTGTGGTCCCTTCTTTATTTTTTATAAGAGCTTGAATACGGGCCCGCAAATAATCCACCAAATTTTTGCCCTTATCTCTTTATACTAGACCTTTGTTATTGTTGTTATTAATGATTTAAATTTTCAGGCTATGACAAAAATTGAAATATCAAGTTTTTTTATTCAATCTTTGATCAGTAAAAATTAGAAATAGAAATGGTAGATATTTTTGCCTAAACTAAAGAAATGGTTAAACAAAAAAAAATACTTTTACCATTTTAGCCCGATGGCGTAGTGCAGAATCGTCCTGGAAGATGCAATCTTTTATATATGATAGATGTTTATCTATGGATGGAACAAGCTTCTCATTAATGATTCTTTTATAAACTTCTGCATTGACGGTTTCATTGACGAACATTAAGCATCCTCAAACTATTTTTCCTGCTGGATGCCAAACTGTTGCCTGGTGCATTTTTCGTTAAACTTTCTCCTGTTTTCCTCTTTATATACTGAATGCCATCTCATCCAAGCAAGTTAAATTTACTTTCATCTCAGACGATAATTTTTCTCTAGCCCTCTTTAGTTCAGGTCCGGAAAGCTTTTACCTATTGTAGTCTTTTGGAGTCTATTTGTTTCAGGAAAAGTGTTTTTATCGCCGAAGATCTTTTAATAAAACACCTTACCTAAGCCTTCTCCGTACTGTTTCGACACTGTATTCGGTTTTTCCACCTCCAATGATCTCCGTTCTTATATCCACTTAAGTTTTGAATCAGTTGGTAAAGCAGAACCTCTTTAAATGAGCGATGGGCTTCCGCTCCTTCTTTTTACTCCCTACAAGCTCGGTTTTTGGAATTTCTTTATAAATCTAGTCACTACAGATTGATTAAGCCCCACCAATGCTGAAATTTAGTGTAAATTTTTATCTTACTTGTATAAGGTCGCAATCTTCGTTTTGTCAATTGTGTCTTGTCTTTATTTTAAAAAGTTATTTTTTATTATTCACTACATATATCATAATTAAATTAGTAATTTATATAAAAAATCATACCCCTTCCCTTGACCACGAATTTTACCTGATAGTTAAGAATATATCTTTCTGCTAAAAGTCAAATTTGTCAAGTTCATTAACTAATATAAATGTGTCTTTATTGTACAAATTTACGTTAAATTTTATAATTAGATATTTAATCTAAATAAAACTTTGACTATATTTATATACCTTGAAATAATACAATTATAGAAAATAAAGTACCAATTAAACATTAAAAAATAATAATGATTTTCTCAAAAGAAAATATTATATTCAAAAATATGACAGCATTTTTTGGTACCCATAATACTCGAAGGCAACAACAGTTATATTGTGATCGTCTTCTTAAAAGCTGCTCATTACAAAGAGAGTATTTGCATTAGTAACCTCCAGACGATGATGACGGACAAGTCTGGATTTAATAAAAAATTTAAAAACAACCTCAAAAATAAGCTGAAGGAAAGCATCAGTGATTCGAAGCACAAAATGAATTATACTTGCGAAAATAATGTCAAATGGACGAAGAGATAGAATAATAATTTAATAAATATATAAACAATGTTTATTATTGTTTTTATAAATAGAAATTATTATTAAACAGCAATTATAAATGAATAAGTGTTTTAGAAAACAGAATTGTGTTTATCATCTGTCTTTATTTATCATCAAAAGTATTTTTTCTTCTCCATAGTAATCAGATACATTACACACTCGTATTTTGTTTTATTTTCGGAAATAGGAAGAAATATTTTGGAATCATATTCGACAAATACAGGAGTTTAAGTAGTAGTAACATTTTTTTTTGATAGTATAAAATTAGCAGAGCAGCTTTTCGAAATAAATCAATCATTAATTATGGCTATCAATGTCAAAATACGTCAATGATAAGTATACTAAAATGTGGCAACAAAAAAATATTGGTAGATTAGATTAGTTTGATTCTGTGCTATGAATATTGATTTCAATCAATTCCGCCATCATAAACTGTTTGTTTATGCAGCATTCGATTTAAAAAGCAAATTTATTCAATAAACTTTTCGATCACTCCTCGCACATTCGCGCGTCAATTTATATACGGATGATTTTTACGCATACGCCCAAAAAAAAATGTTCATCGGATCGTGAAAAGATCAAAGCGTCGAAATAATTCATCTTTGATACACACTGAGAAAAAATATATAAAAAATTCGTATATAAATGTGCGCAAAATGAAACATAAACACACACAGGTCACCGGGGCGGCGAAGGGGTGAAAACAAGATATCCATCAGAGGGCTGAAAAGGAAAAGCGTCGACAAAACATATGTAAAAGTCGGGATTTTTTTCACGTGAACTGTTTTTCTTTTGGCCGACATAAATCAATTCGGCGCTGGCGACGCCGGGCCAGTGCGGACGGGGGGAGGGAGACGCGGGGATGTATGTAATTCGACTATGCCCCGGCCGGAACCGGAAGCGGGAAAACAAACCAGATGCCGGTAGATTGAAAGCTAACCCGGATCAATGGAGCGTCTTCCGAATATCACCTATAAAAATGATTCGGGACGCTGTATATTTTTTTTTGGCACGGCTGACATTTTATTGGTAATGGCACGGGAGGATGTTGCTCGCATTTTGCGAGTCGATGCGTTGCCGACGCGCGTACACCCGCGGTCATAAAAATGTACGCAGGAGGCTCGTGTGGCCCACACATGTATTCAGCGAGATGAACATATATTCGGTAGTCCGTAAAATACATGGGTTCGAGTCATGCTACATATATATGTACGTATCAAAATTGTTATTTGCGGGATTCAGCGCAGAAAATAACGAAGGCGGTTTAAAATCTCATTATTTTTATTTGCAAAAGAGATTTTTTTTATCTTCCGCAGTAATTTTGAAATATAAAATTTTACAAAATTAAATTCAAATTTTAGTTACGCTTTAAACTTAACAAACATCGAGTAATTCGGCCTTGTGGGTTAAATCGAGCGTAATTCGCCCTAGGCCATAGTAAAATCCACAATATTGTTTAACTAATTTTTGTGAATTGCGAACAAGTTTAACGGAATCTATTTGATGTGTATGATCGTAGCACAACAGCTAAATTATATATTATAGATGTTTGATCCCACATTTTATGTAGATTTATTTATGTTTTACAATATATAGTTATTTAAAATTTTATGTGTTGTTGCAATCGGGTGTAATGTTACAATAACCCGATTGCAACAATTAATTAGTAACTAAGAAATTATATATAATGGCTCTCATTATACCGGGGGGCAGAGCGCACTAAAAAGTCTCTACGTTTGTTATCGCTGTAATTATTAATATTTCTTTAAATAAAGAAGTGTAAAGGATCGTCATTACCGCCTCTTCCTGGTCCAGCGATCCATCTACCCTTTACAATATCAATAAAATTTTAATTTTGATTAATCACTACAGATTACCATATTTTTATGATGGTATAAAATATTAACAGAAAAAAGTAATGAGATTTTTCACCAAAACAATGGAATTTATTGGTTTTTTTTCCAAAGTATTGACATGAACTTTCATAAAAACCGAAATAATATTAAGAATAAAGAAACATAATTATTTACAATAAAAATATGTAAACATTATAAAATATGTAATACCGAGTAATTATGCTTTAAGCTCCTTTTACTTTATACATTGCATTTAAACCCGGAAAAGCGTGAAACTCTTAACTTCTAGCACAAGATACATACACACTTAAATTTATTTAAAGTAATCTATATTCCATAAATGATTCAGAGCAAATGGATTAATTTTAAAAAAAGTAATTAATTTACTTTCTTGGAAATTAAAACATTTTATAATAAATGAAAGTATGATATAATAGTTTTACACTCTAATTAAAATAAATATGTATACGTCAGTGACGTACGGTGATATTGATTTTAGGTGTGATGTGGAAAAAAATACAGTTTTTTTTAATGAATTTTATTAAAGAAAGAATATAATAGAATAATTATATAAATAATAATAAAATACATTTAAAAAAAGCTGTATTTTTTGTTATATTTTTTTCCTCATTCAGCACACCCAACATCGAGTCCACTGTACGCCACTGGTATACGTGTATGTTTAATATATATTATTTTAATTAGAGAGGGAAAATATTCTTTATTAAGCTCATTTATTAACATAGCCGTGCCGATGTATTATTTAGGACCCCAAATTTAATTGACGAAACAGCTGTTTCAACACATGTCTTTGGATAATTTTCTTAACCTAGCCATGCTGATTGAATTTTTCTCGAATGCGTCACAAACTTTTTTGTATTTTTTCTAAAACGTCTAAAGAATAAATATTATACATAATCATTGACTTTTATTGTCCGCAATTGCAATATTAAAAATTGATAAATGAAGATGTTTTTTTCTCGCTCGCATCCGGTACGATGTGGCAAATGCATGTGTCATTTATGCATCATATTGATGAGTAGAAAAATCTAAAACAGCGATCAAATTATGAAACATATACTGAATATTTTTTTTTATTCTTAGATTAATCCATGTTTTTTAGAAAAAGTCAACATATTGATGAAAGATTCATCTATATCTTGACTTAATCAATGACAATGACAATTCAAAAACCCTTATTTTTAACTATTTCCACTCTACAAAAAAAAAATTCATTATGAAAATAAATAAAAAGCATCTATAGAGTTTAATCTAATTTTAAATTAAATAAAAAAAAATCGTAAAGGTTTGTTAAAATTTATTAAAAAACCTTTGGGCTAATAGGTCTGGCTCACGGAGTGGAAAATGTTTATATAAACACCTTCTTTTTAAATTAATTAAAAACAATATCTAATAAATAAGCGATTAGTAAATATATTTAAGTAATTTTATATTACCATGATATTAAATTGAATGAATGAGTTAAATCATATTAGTAGTAGGGTATAATACATCGTGACTAGGACCTAGATATTAATTATATAAATTGATTTTTGCTTTATAATGTTAATAAATTTTCTAATTAATTTATATTTTTATAATTGTAATGATATCCTTAGACTAAAATCGCTAGAAAATATTATTTTAAACGATGAAACTTCTTTACATTGATATTAAATTAAGTTATTTAAACATTTTCTTTTAATTAAAATTTATTATTAATCTAAAAAATATTGTTTATATTTTAATTAACGCACTGCCTACGGGGCGATTTGCGGAAAAACGTTCGTTGAGGCGGGGCCCATTCGCCGAAATTTGGCGAATCGACGTTTTATACAAAAAAAAATCATAACCCTTTTATTAATTAAGATATTGAGCCGAAAATTAAATTACTTGAATTTCAACACTTACTGGTTAGTTAATATAAAAAAAAATAATATAGTACATAGTTATTTAAATGTTGAATTTTGAATATTTATATAGAAGGCTTGTATGTAAAATTTCAGTCATTAGCCGTTGAGTCACTGGGATAGGCCATAATTTTTATTATCCACAACCGCTGTTTTTATATCTCCGAATTTTAAGGAACGTCATTAATAAAAAGTGAACAATTATGACATCAGTAAGAATTTATTCATCAAAAATAAAACTAAGTATATATTTGATAAGAAAATATTTGTAAAAAAACAAAACGTTATAATATAATAAATAATAACAAATACATTTTTAAATGGTGTTCATTTTGCAGTAAATATTAAACATTAAACAACACACTCTTTCTTGTACAAGAGCCATAAAATATGTAAAATAAATAGTTTTATATGCACATTTGCCGCATTTGCCCAAAATCTCCTCAAGGTCTTAAAAAAAAATAAATTTTGTATTGCTCCAACTTTCAAGTATCTAACCAAAAATATATTTAAAAAACAAAACGATGTAAAAGGGCTGGAATTGATTCATAAAAATTGCATAGTAGGACTAAATTTTAATTTTAAATAAATTTAAATAGCTGTAACACCAAATGATATGTTTTATAATATTTATTTTAACGTTTAGGTGTTTAAATCAGTATAAAAATATTATAAGAGCTATCAGTGCAGCCAAGCCTCGTATAACACGGTTTTACACAACACGCTTTTATACAACACGGGCTCATAAATTGTGAAATATTTTTATATAACACGCTTTATATAACACGATTTCAGAAAAATCAATAATTAAAAATGAATTAACATGCTTGATTTGTACGGCCATGGATAGAGCCATGACAAATCATACTGAACATATAGAGACTTGTCAGTTTTGTTTATTTCCTTACTTTTATCAGCTGTATTTTCTACTAGTAGAGGATGGTTTGAAAATTTTAAAAAGCGATTCTCACTACATAATATAAAAACTCTGGAAGAAATTGCGCCGGCTGACAGTGAATCTGCCAAAAAATTATTCTAGAATTCGCCGAAATTATAAAAATAAAGGCTACACACCAGACCAGATATTCAATGCGAACGAAACGGGATTGTACTGGAAAAGGATGCCTCATCAAACCTACATATCAAAAAGCGAAAAACGTGCGAAGGGATTTAGGATATATTTTCTCTTATGTTCTAATTCTTCTGGAAAATTCATTGAAAAAAGTCATTGTTTATTAATTGGTCTTTAAACTCCCGAGCACTAAAAGATTGTGACAAAATTAATTTACATGTTTATTGGAGTGCCAATTAGAAGGCTCGGACCACAAGTATATTGGTTAAACAAATGTTTTATATCTGATGCAGTAGCTTATAAGAGGATAAAGAATCTTGATTTAAAAATATGATTGATATTGGATAATGGACCAGGACATCCGATTTAAAACATCCTAATGTTGAAATATTATTTTTACCACCAAGCATTACGTCTTTAATCGAGCCAAGGAATAATTTAAACATTTAAAGCGTATTATATTTGTCGAACATTCGAAAAAATATGAAATGATAGCGGTCAAGATGAAAATTTAACAGTCGCACAAGCTTGGAAAAAAATTCTATTCGAAATTGTGTAGATATTGTTTCTGCATCTGTTAAAGAAATAAATCTATCGACTTTAAATTCTTTCTGGAAAAAGCTGTGAACAGAAGTAGTCCCTGCAGAAAATGTTGTACCACCAATAAAAATTGAATACCAAAAGACAATTAACATTGTCGTGGTGTTGGTGGAGAAGGATTTGATGATATGGATATTAGTGATATCAAAGAAATATTGGAGGATCGCACGTTGAATGAAGAAGAACTGGTCGAAATGTTGGGTGAAACTACGACAATTAATGACTCGGAAAGCAGTTGCATGACGGCATGGGATTGGCTGATAAATTAGCACATTTTTTTTTTATAGAAAATGATCCTATAATAGAAAGAAGTTTGAAGTTCAAAACGGAATTACAGATAACAAATTTTGGCCCCTTATGGCCGCTTATTACAGATTTTTTAAAGGCTAAATCCAAAAAATATTCCAGAGTCCTCTGCCGATGAAAACTCACAACTGATCTCGAAAAAGAGTCGAACATATGGGATTGTAAATGATAGCGATGTTGAATGAATGATCTATTATATGTTGTTAATTTTTTTTAAAATAAATACGTAAATGCAATTGTTTCGATTATTTAATTAAAAAATAAATTATCTAACTATGATTTTTTTTTGGAACGCAAACCCTAATTTTGTATGAACTTCAAACCTTGTATAACACTGATTTGTATTACACGGTGTTTTTGTGGAACCATATGACCATGTTATACGAGGCAAAGGTGTATTATCATTTGAAACTGTCAATTAAAACTATCTTGCATTCATTCATTATTTTAAGCACATATATTTAATTTATCAGACATATCTCAATGCTATATTAATACGGTTTGAGAAACACAATACTATAAGCTACTTGATTAGTCTGAAACAATCCGGAATAGTTGTATCGAATCTCTAATACATGTACAACATGCCATTGAATCAGTTGTCAAATGTCAGCCACAGACTAACGCTGTATCGACAGAAACTCTCACTATTAAAATAATATTAAACGGACTGTCTAAATTTATACAATTTTGTAATAAAATGCAAAGTTACTCAATCTATTATACTGGCGGTTGTTAACCACTTGATTATGGTTTAGCATCGTAACAATTAGAACAGCATCATCGGATGACGCTCATATATTATTAAAATAATTGATGCATTCATTACGTTTAATTAAGCGTTGCACCGAACCGACTATAGTTAGAATTAACCGGTAAATTAAATTATATAATACTTTTTCCAACGAGTTCGTACTTAATTCTAACGGAGGACTGTTTAAATATTTAATGCAAATATTTTATATGCCGCAACCCGAGCCATAAGTCGGATCCGGAGTATTAGTTTATTGCACAATGGGTCAAAGTTGAATTCCTCCATTGTTGTGCAGAGTATTAACTATTTTAATAATGGACGCAATCATTTCTGTGTTTATATAAGCGTTTTACGACACAATGAGATTCTCCGTTGCTCGTTATATTTATTATTAAATTATAAAAATAATTCAATTGATGTCTTATTTAATTCGATCGATGCTGACGGTGATCGGCGTCATATTAATATTGTAAATTGATCAAAAATTAATTAGCAGCATCCAGACACTGTAACTGGATATGAAAACGAATGGTGTTTGATGCCGTGCAAACTTCGGGCTAAACAACTTTCGGTCACGTGCTGAAAATTGAAAGCGCTTCAAAATGGCTGGTATGTTCCACTTGAATATGCAATACGATAATTCGGCATATCCACAACTTCTGGCATTACATTGCTCTATGCCAGCGATACCCGACCTTTTTCATGTCACACACTTTTCTTTTTTTAATATATTTTCCCAACCAAAAAAAACAGTTTCTGAAAAAAATGAAAACAAAGGTGTTTAATTAAATAATATAACAAATAAAAATAAAAATGGAAATAACATTTGCATAAATCCAAATTGCTTTTCAACTGCATTTTAAGGACACAATTAAAATTCACGTTATCGAAGTTTTTACAATAGTTCTCCCCTCATCAAATGATTTCTATAAAACTTCCAAATGAACAACAAGTACATTTAGAACTATAGACTTATTATTAATAAGCGTTCCTTTAGAGTGATTTAAAAATTAGAACAATCCTTACTCTTTATATAAAACCATTTATATTCTCGCAGGATGTTAATATGTTTACATTTTTCCTTGGAAAGGTCATTCATACGAGTGAAGATATTTTTTAATTAGGCTAATATTTAGTTGAATTCTTGTGATTACACTTTTATAACCACATCATAATCTCATAAAAAATGCATCGCAGTTCAAAAAGCGTGCGATCTTCTATTTTGGACATTAAGTTTTTATTTTTCTCGAATAACTCTTTTATTATAAATCCTACATGGTACAAACTTTTTGTAAATGTCTAAAAATAACAAAATAAAAAAAATGGTGTGTTCTTTATTGTCTTCAATTGTGAAAAAAAATAAAAACAACAATATTCCCTTCTGTTGCCACGTGCGCGATGTTTTTTCTCGCTCGCATCCCGTACGCAGTGCCAAGTGCGAATGATACGTGTTCAAAATCTCAGTCTTTAGCGAGATATCCTTTTGCACCTCAGAACGTCTACAGCATTTACATATACTAAGTTGTTTTAGAAGAAATCCATTCTTTTTATTTTAAATATACATACATATAAATCTAAAATATAGTAACCCTCATTGTTTATATCAATTTTTCACCTTTCTAGTGATTTTTCAATTTCTTTCTTATAAATAACTGGGTTTTTTTTGCTTCCGAATGAGTTTCATGGTGATTTTTTTTATCGTTATAGTTATCTTCAATGAATACTCAATAAAACTTAATAAAAGTCTGATGGTGGATGAGATTACACTTCCGAGTTTAATAACTTTAACTCTATGAATACTGTTCGTTCAGAACAAGGAACCATAGATGTCGCTAGTTATGCTATAATGTATTTAAATATATGTCATAAAATTATCGCCAATAGATGGCGTTACGTACATAAGTAACTACATAACGTTTATCGTAAATAAGTGTATAATAAGGACTCCAAGGTTTTCGGATCTGTATTAACAAGTTTTACTCCACTTTAAAATGTTAGAATATTAGCAAT
>JAGXCT010033504.1:0-14978 GCA_022495035.1 Philopotamus ludificatus | reverse complement strand
GTTGAATAAATGTAACACAATTCTACTGGTAAACGTCAAGTCAGGTCTAACCAGTTCCTGAGTCCTATAGCTTCCAAAATATGGGACAAATGTTGAGACGTAGCTTGTACGAGAATCAGACAAAACATATGTTCTAAGGCCCCACTTCGGCCAAGAAACCCTTGGCACGTCTTTTGTTATAAAATTCCGGAATGCGGTTTAACATAAGATGAAACAAGTATTTCTCCGCAATTGTCACAAAAAGCATCAAATCGTCTCTTAATTATTTTAAAAACGACTCAAGTAAAAAATGTCGAGGTAACCTCGACATTTTATTATTTATTAGATTTTGCGACGTGCTTCAGTCTGTTCGTCTAACAAAAAATATCGGCCAAATTATATCACTATTTTTATTCTCAGAATAATCCTTTTACAGTGGAACCCCCGAAATTACACTATTCCGAATTACACGGTCCCGATTTTAGTGTTAGTGGGGGTTTAACTGTATTAACAAAATACACTATAATGTCGGCATCATTTTCAAAAAATAAGTTAACACGCCTAGGGTACAATAAGCTGCCGTATATAGTATTTCTATTAATAAGTGTTGTTTTTCTATTTTTTTATACTAGGTTAGTTGTTAGTAACGAGATCATTTGAGTTCACAACATTTTTAAATTTGTAAAAAAAGGTTGTTCGTCCCTGGTTTAGAGCATAATATATTTTTTTAATACTTTTAAAATTATATATTTTTTTCTCACCTGTTACATACATTTTTTATAATTCCTCATCATTACTGACTATTGAAAACCTCCCCCCCTAACCTTCCTAATTATATTCTATTAGGGTTGAAATGTAATTAGCATCAGGCCTCAAAAATTCGCCACTGTTTTGTTGTCTATAATTGTGAAAAACAAATAAAAACAACCATATTCGCTTCTGATGCAACGCGCACTATATTTTTTCTCGCTCGCATTCGATACGATGTGCCGAGTGTGAGTGAAACGTGCGATTGACACATGCGTTGAGAGCTCAGTCTGCGGGGGTACATCGCCGAGAGCGCGCGTCATCCATGTGTAATATTGATTAGTTCAATTAGTAGAATAATCCATTTTAAAAAAATGGCAGTCATTGATGAAGAATTCATCAATATTTTGACATGAAATGCTTGGGGTCTCTGAGAGACCCCCTTCGGACAACGCACAGTGCGATCATTCATGAATTCTATACCCTCATTTTTTTGACAATGGTTAACTTCAGAACCTCATATTACCAAATAAAATAATTAATAATAAAAAAGAAAATCACATAATGTTTTAACTACTATTTGGCATTTTTATTTTTTCTGAATTTTCATAAAAAGCATTTTTGGCAGAAGAATTCATGATCCATCCCATAGTTTGTTTTGTTTTCGAGCTATACTTTTTTTGGACGAGAAGCATTATTATCTAACAACTACTACTACTTTCTATGTCCACCACTTACTTTTCAAAGAATCTATTTCTGTATTATTAAATGATATTAGTTATTTTAAACTGTTCCAAAATAAAAAAAAAATTGGTGGATTCTTCCGAATGCTTGGATATAGATAATTTTACGACAAAAATTAGGGGCTGTTTTTTATCGACAGACTAATTTTTTTGTGTAAATAACTCATCATTGAGTAACCCATTTTTTGTGTAAATAATCTATTTTTCTTCTTACAAAGTTTCCAAAAATATATGATACGAAATATGCTCGAAAAAAAATCGAAAGCTTTTATAAATTCATAAAGCTCTATAGTGAAAGACTCAAAATAATAAAATTTATTATTTTCTTAACCAAAATCATAAACAATCCGCCCTCCTATAACGAAGAAATCGGGGCCACGCTATAGAAAAACCGCGTTATATCAAACCACTCGTACAAAATTTAGGAAGAGGGCTTTTTAATTTTATTTTATAAATTGAACGAAATCAATACATCGATCATTTTTACATTCGCATATTTTTGAATGACCTTGTTCAATGTCAATGTCAACTAATTAGCATTGACCCTATTTTTTAATTCGCGTTATATGAGGGTTTACTGTATTTATTAGCTGTGCTATAAACATACCTATTGTAGATTTAAGTGAATTTTTATAATAAACGTTGTACAGTAAACAATAACGTATGCTTTAAATATAGTCGTCAATGTCCAGATTCGTCAGAGACAACTGAAAAAAAAATATATATTTTTTCAACGATATCATATGGTTGGTAAGCACTTCTCTATTTGAGATTTTCTATTTATAATAATCATATCCTCATATCAGCTGGTATTCGTTCCCAAACCTCGGTTCAGGGTAGTCCTTTGGTGATCCCCGAAGTTTCAAGTATCTCGATGATATGGCAATGTCCAAAATCGATATTTTGATATTGATAGCGCTTGCTATACATTTTCTCGCATTTTCTATGACACCAACTGAGAATAAAACTAAACTGACAGCGACTGATAAGGAGATATCGAAAATCCTCAACGGCACAGGAGCCCAAAATCAGATCACGATCGAAGCTCATGAAAATGAGCAGGTGTGCACGAACAGTGACCTCTTCTTACATATATTATATCGCATATTCATTAATTTCTTATTATATTATGTGGCATTATATATAATATAATAGACCATAATCCACATTTATATTTTTTTGAATAAATGATAAATATTTTCTTACTAATTTGTTTTTTTTTTATATATAAACCCTGTACTTTATCCTGAAATTCCATATATTTAACATTTAAAATGATTGGCAACGCCTTATAATTTTTATTTGATACAATACTTAATAATTCATATTCTTTCTAACCTTTAATCATAATATTTTATTTTTAATTCTTCTATTTAATTTGCTTAAAAAAGCTGTATACAGAAAATTATCAACTAAAGCATGATGAATGCGAGAGATGAGTATTTCCATCCCACTCGCACTGCAGGAGATCAACAACCATCATGAAGTAACATTTTATTTATTTTAATACGTATACTTACAAGGTCCTTATTCCAAGATTCACATTAAATATATCCACACAATGTGACAGCTATTATTAAATGCAGTGCAGACATTTTTGTTGTTTTTTAAATGTGTTTTTGTTGTTACTGTCCACCATTATTAATTACTATTTTTTGTAATAGCTGCTTAAAATTAAAATGTTGTAGAAATGCAACACTATGCATTTAAGGAATAAAATGATTTAGGGTTGCGTTATTTTTGTTATTTATGGTGGCAAAACAAATGCTGTTGAGGAATAAAAAGATTATTTGAACGATTGTGTAAGAAATGGATATGAATCTCAAGATGGATTAGAGGATTTTAAGGATAATCTCGATTTGAATCCTTTCTGAACTGAATTTAAGTCACATGATTGATAAGATTATACAGGAAACTAATCTTTACTCAGTACAAAAAATATATATATAATAAAATGCAAAAAAATATTCCGTGCCCTAGAATAATAAAGGATTACAATGCTCACGTGGCAGGGGTCGATCTCATAGACAGCTTCATTGGAAGGTATAATATTCAAATGAAAAGCCGTAAATGATATGTCAGATATGGGAGTAAACAATGCGTAGATTTTGTATACAAAATTAGCAAAGAGAAATGATAAAACAATATACAGTCAGCCCTCCTATAACGTTTCCTCTCAATCATTTTTTTCTACAAAATGCCTTGTCAACCAAAGAGTATTGACCTTTATTTCGCTGGGCAATGTATTATATATTTACGAAATATGTAATTTGACCTCGAAAATATTAGAATTTTGTAGAAAGAAGCAATTTAGAGGAAACGTTATAGGAGGGCTGACTGTATATGACTTTGTTTGAATTTCGAAGTGAGCTCGCAGAGTCCTTATGTTCCTTAAAAAAATATGTAATACCGTCAAACATAGTAGCCTGAGTAGCAACAATAGCCCTATCGCCGAAAGTAGTAATAAAGCAAAAAAAACAAAGAAAAAAAACACAGTATGTACCACCAAAAGACATAAGGACAGATAATGTCGGATATTGACATATATGGCTTAAAAGAAATATATGTAAAATGCCATAATGTGAAAGATATTCACAAAACAATAGGCGAAATATATTGATTGTTGTAGTATGCATAGTGTTGTAGATGTACAACAAATTGAGAATATACTATTTTGTCACTTCGATTATAGCTTTTAACTGCACTCTTTAACCATGTGCAGTTCAACTTTTTTTTTTAAATTGTTGCCTTAGGTCCAAGCCTTTTTCGGTAATTTTTTAAATAATAATATTCATGGTAAATTAATAATAAAACAAGGTATAATGAATAAAATCACTTTATGGATTTATTGCAAGTGATATTTATTATATTGTGTAATATATTTTTACAAAAAATAGTTCTTCAGGACAATTCTCTCAAGGACGTAGGCCGGGCTTTCTAAAGAAAATATGGTTTTCCGACTTTTCCTTGGAATATTTTCCTCTAATCGTCATCCGATTGTTTTAGAGGATTTCTTTTCTATATTTCTCGCATTCTTTGTATAAAAAAAAGAAATGATAATTGAAGTTTCAAGTTTTCTTAACCATTTTAAAGTCCTTGACCATCTTAAAGAGCACCCCAAGAACAACACTAATTGGCTACGTAATCCTGGTGCACATTAATCTGCTAGCTTTACGAAGGAACGGATCCTTAGTCTAAAACAGCCGCAGGGTGTGGCATTGCTTCCATCCGAATGAGTTTCTACGTTACCACTACGGCCTGGGACCTATAGGATGAGTAAATTTTGTAGGGAGTGGTATTATGGCGGGAAACAGCTGAAGGTACTAACGCGACATTTGCCTTTAGGAAGCTAAAAAGCCGGGTTAACCTAACCCGAGACAATTGCACCTCTACACCCTTGCTGATGTCAGAGATACTAAGAAATATTTATTCACAGGATCACGCCTAGAAGAGTTAGGACATTTAAGCATACTGTATTACAGTGATCCGTGGCTTGATGAGTTTTGCGGGGTCTTCTTCTCACCATTTCCGACGATGACGTGTGCCCAGTTTCCTCTTTTTCGCCCAACAGTTTATTTCGGTTTTTTTTTATATATATAGACAAACCTTTTTTATTAACCATTATCGTGCCAGTGAGGTAACAAACAATTCCTCATTAGAAACAAGCTTTGGGTTTTATAAAATCCGTCGGAGAATATATGTCAACCTTTTATTTCTGACGCCACATGTTGCAGATTATAGATGTAAAACTATTCTTTGTCATCTGTAACTTAAATAATTCCCATATTTTTTGTGACCTGTAAAAATTAACTACGGAGACTTCCTACTAATCGCACTGAACGAAATATTTATTCGAAGAGCCAAGATAACCTGGAGGAAGTCCGTCACATTTCTGGCATCAGGGTTGGGATAGACGTGTCTGCTGGAGATCGCGTAGTGTCCTCCAGGTTATCTTGGCTCTTTTAATACGGGTCAGGTCGTCAGCCATAAGCCCGGGAGCCGAGATGCCGATGATGTATACACGTCACTGAATTGGCCTGGATAGCGACCTGGCTCCTCATAGCTCAGTAGAATCAACGAAGCCATGATTGTGCCCAGCCACCATCGTCGCCACGTAATGTAAATTTTACTTATTTAATTGATGATTCACTTGATCTATGGGGAGTCAGATTGCTTTCTCATAATTTACCAATGTGTTTAGTCTACATATCGTATTTTATGATTTACGAAACTGAGTAATAGGTTTGAATTTCGTTCCCAATAATAAATATGACGATGATTTCGAAAAACAAGCCTAGTATCATTGATACTTGCCGATAAGCTAATTGAATCGAAGACGTTGACTCATCCAGTCAAATGTTTACCGATTAGCGAATCAGACTAAACATTTAATCAAATAATTAAACAAACTTCTCCCATGACAATATTTCGCATTCCATAGATCGATTTTTTACCCGAGCGCGTAAATATTCTATAGTATAGTCCCTTAGCTTTATTTTTGTGTTATAGATTTTGTTTGATTGTTAATGATAGAATGTTTAAACCAGCAACTTTGACCGGAAGAATAATTCATCTGATGTTTTAAAACGTTGCTGATGCATGCCTTTAAACAGGAATGAGTAATCTTTTTTTACAACGGGCAAAATGAGGCTGGAGTGCCCTCAATGAACCATATATATATTTTTAGTACAGTGAGGTTGAACCAAGAAAATAATAAGAATTATCAAATTAATTATGGCGAAATTAAACAAAAATATTTTTTATCAATATATAAAGAATTAATAAACAAAAATCTTAATATAAATATTTTTTTATTAATATGTATTTAAACTCTTAAAAGAAATGCGCAAATATAGTCGAATATAGTCGAAGAACATAGACGGTGTAGTTTATTTTTCGAATCGAGTTGAAAATATAGACCAGCGGGACATATACAGGTCTGCCCCAAACAGAGCTTTACGCAGCAAACGAAAAGCGACCTTCTGTATACGGTAATACGAAACTTTTCTCTGTACCTACACTACTTAGCTAAACAACAACACTCGTTTGCATCAAACCCGGTATAAAAATAATTGACCAACTCTACATCATTTAACCTCCATCGGTGATCGCTTTCAGTCAAAATGTTAAATATTTGAAGGGCCGCGGGTTGCTCATCCCTGCCTTAAAACGGGGAATTCATATAACACGTATTATTTAAACACGATTCGAGAGCAGGCAATAATATTTCAATAACATAGCATTACTGAGTGCAACATGGTTAATGAAATTGCAGCGGGAAACGGCCCGAGCTTACAGAAGGACTAACACGAGTGCAGAAAAGGAGTGACTCATTTAAAACCGACAAAATTTTCTGTTTTTTTCCTCTTATTCTGCATGAAATTCTTTATATCCACAAGATTGTAGCATCGTTGACAAATCTTTTTGAAAAAAGTATGTAGTATTATTGTTTACGCGTCCAGCCCTCCTATAACGCTTCCTCCTAATCGATATTTTCTACAAAATCCCTTGTCAATCTATTTACGAAATAATAATATTAGTATTTTGTAGAAAATGTCGATTCAAAAGTAGCATTATAGGAGGGCTGATCACTTTAAAAATATTATATGAGTTTTATTTTTAAAATCTATAAATAAGCATGGTTCGAAAATGCGTGCAGAGTACCATAACCTCAGTTATCAGATGGACTTGTGTATTACTGTTAAATATATGTTAGGGAGACCCGAAAGAAATCGCGTATAATTTCCATGCTTTTTTTAAAAAAGACTTTCCGGTTTTGAATCAAAATACTCCTTCAATTGGTTTTCTACTAAGGGTGTGCCCTATGGAACTGAAAAGAAAGTAATTGGAAAGAGCAAGGTCTGGGGATTATGGACTCCTGAATTTTTTTGGCGTCATTCTTGTTTTATGACGGCAAGAATTATTCCCTTTTTGTTAAACAAAATTGGACGTTTGATTTTTTTTCTTGCTTAATCTTTCCAATTGTTGGCGGCTAACGTCTGCAGTAATTGTTTCACCCGGTTTTAATAATTCGTAATAAATTATCCCTCTTACAACCTAATGACCCGATCAGGGATCTCAATATGCCATCATCAAATTCATCCAGATACAAGTGCATCTTTTAAATTCCCATTTCTCGATTTGAACCCTTGAAACTATAATTGACATCTACATGGTATTTCGCCATAAATTTATTTAACAGCTTAAGTGGCTTTGCTGGCTTTCGAGCCCTGGTAGAAAAAAACTACCATACTATGTCTGGTGTGTCCTTCACGGTGACGAATTTAGCACTTGAGAGGGCCTCTCAAAATATTATCACTACCCACCCCTGCAGCCTTTAACAATTTACCGACCGCACGATTTCGCCTAAAACTTATGCCTAATATATCCTACGTTTTTTGCACAAATTACCTAAAAACAAGAGATATCGTAAAATGAGTATAACTAAAAAACCAATCTACCGATTTTAATAAAAAATTAAATATAGATTCCCAACAATATTTCATATTTGAAAATAACCAAAATATAATTTTAAGACAGGGTTAGTCAATTATTTTATGCGCTAAAATCTAAAAAGGCTAAAACTAAACATTTAGAAAGAAATACAATTCCCAAAATATCTACGCATTTATTTAGATTATGAAACAATAAAAATATCAAAATATAAACGTTTTATGACCCTAACTCAACTCAGAGGTGGTTAACTTGCACTATCGCAATATATGCATGTTACCTACAAGCCATAACACTGGTTATACAAATATTTAATTTTTAGAAAAATGCATTGGCCCATGAGGACCTCTGCAAGGCTGTACGCCGAGGGCCCCAATCCCTTGCATCGTTTTGCCATAAGGCAGGGATGAGCAACCTGCGGCCCGCCACACCTTCTCGTGCGGCCCTTTAAAGATTTTACAATTTCACCCTTAACCCTTTCAGTGCGTGGCGCATGACGTACATGCGCATACAAATCGTGTCCAGGGTGCGGCCGCATGTCGGTACATGCGCGAGATTCTTTAAAACTTTAACTTGTCGTTAAATGTTAACCCAACTAGACCGAGTGATGGTGTTTGTTTTAAAATCAGCCAATAAACACAGCTATCAATAAATATACAACATATCACAAGAAATTTATAGGAGCCATGTAATATGTAAATATGAATAGTAACGATTCAAATCGCGCGTGGTGTCTCATTCAAATCTCCGCAGTAGTATCGGTGGGCATATCTGGCTCAGGGGGGGTTGATTAAGGGTGTTTAACGTACATTATGTTCCACATACACGTGTACGGATGTAATGAGTATAAGAAAATTACATTTCGCGTTTTGATTTTTTGATTCGCATTCCCATTTTTCTCACTTAATCTGTTTGAGCAATTTAATATTTTGTTCGATTTATTATTACGAAAATAAAGCGAATCGAGTTTATTTTTTTAGTTGAGATGGAAGAACATATCCTAATAACATGTTTGCATAAATCTCTTATAGGAAAATGGTCTAATATAGCGGTAAACGATAAATACAAATTTACCTCGCCAAAAAAATAATTTGGTCCAAAACGGCGCCACACTAAGGTTCAGAATCGAGTTTAGACCCGCCGCATTGAAAGGGTTAAAAAATCCTAATTTCTTACAGCCTCATTATAAACTTTTCCCACATATATCTTTAATTCCATATTAACCTTTAAGTGCCCGTGCGCCTTGCTCAATAGAGGTAGCCCACTGCCCAAGCATTTTTTTGCGAAAAATTCGCGCGATCCGTAGCTGTTATAAAAATAATTATATCTCTAAAATTAGTTAGCCTATGTGGGTAAAATAAAAGGCATTTGCAAAATAAAAGATAGTTTATTACGACAATTGTTAATTTTTTTTCAAACAAACACCAGCACCAAAACTTGCACGCTTTCTATTTTTCTAGGTAAAAAGTTATTTTGATAAAAGAATCGGTCACACCAAAGGATTAATTTTTAGGTATGGATAAAAACTTGTATAATATTGACATATTTTGTATGGTGTGGATTAAGCTCATTTATTACGGTCCGGCAAAGTGCGACTCTTTGGTCCCTTGAACGGCTTAAGAAAGGGATTTGTTGCTATTTTGAAAGAAAAAAATAATCACGAGATACTTTCTTACCATTTCATCAATCATCAAGAAGCGCTTTGTGCGCAAACATTTCCAGAAGAAATTTGTAAAGTTATGGGAATTGGTGAACTCCATTTGGCTAAAGCTCTTAATCATCGCCAATTCAAAAGTATTTTAGTTGAAATGGAGTGGAGTACACGATGATCGCTGCTCCAAAACAAGGTACGTTGGTTATCAAGAGGGAACGTTTTAAAACGTTTAGAATCCCTATTAACAGAAATCAAAGCATTTCTTCTTGAGAAGGGTGTTCACTATCCAGACGATCAGTGGATCCAAAAAAAATATTTCATAGTAGACGTTACGTCTCATCTAAATCGGCTTAATCATAAACTACAAGGGAAAGAAAACAATTTTTTCGATGTTAGAAGAAGTCATTTTATTCGAAAACAAACTATCCCTTTTTGCTCAAGATTTCGAAAGGGAAACATTGTTTCACTTTCCGAGTCAACAAATTATCCCCTTTTGTTCAAGATTTTGAAAGGGAAATATTCTTTCACTTTCCGAGTCTGCTGAAGCATCGCCAAGAAAATAATTCATCTATTGACAAACACTATTTCAAAATAACCATTTTAAATATGTGGGAAGCATTTTTCGGCAGATTTCAGGAATTTAAAAACAGCAAAGAGACCTTAGCATTCGTTAAACACCCTCTTAATGCTACGATAACAGATTTTCTCCTTTGGCATTGACATTGGTAACTTTGAAATACAATTGCTAGATTTAAAAAACAAGGAAATATGGAGCTCTAAATTTGAACGTCACTTGTTGATTTGGAAATATTGGAGAAAAACAAATGTGAGTTTACTTTACAATACAAGTGGTCTGCTTTGAAATATATGGAGAAGGAAGACATGATCATATTCAACGTCTGGTATAATATTCTTGACTCTTAGGATCAGTTGAAAGAACTCGCGTTTGCTGTTCTTCCTCTTTTAGGTTCTACATATTCAAGCGAACAATCGTTTTCAAGTATGAACTTTATCGAGAGTAAACTGAGAAGATTGATGAGAACCTGGAATCGTGCCTAATATTAAGAATAACAACATACAAACCTGACTTAAACTTTTCAAGAAGATACAAGGACATTGTCCGCATTAAGTGTTTGTCAGTCTTTGTCATGGTTCAAATTTAAAGATTCCTTAATTACTTAATTTTTTTTTATCAAAGAATATCAATTTTATTAAGAACGAAATCAAGTTTTATTCAGTGTACCCGTAATTTAATGAAGTGCTAAAATTATATTAAAGGTTTACTAAATTAATAAACAGATTTGGCTCTTTGGCTAATAAGTTTACCGACCCCTAGCCTAACCCAACGCTTATCCCAAAAGTCGGCCTTGTAACGTAGATGTTTATATTACTTATTATGACAAAAATATTTATCGAAACCGAAAATAAAATTATGGATGGGTAGCTCAAAGTCATTATTTACAGTATTTATGTAAGTATTCATATTTTGAATAATATCATAAATTAGTCTAATCCGATTGCAAAATGTACCATAATCACTGGTCCCGTACGGGACCGTAGGCCATTGAACGGCGCAAATCCGCGGTCCCGTACGAGACCACCAGTGGCGTTTAAAGGTTAATAGTATTTCTACTAATTAGTGTTTTATTTCTATATTTTTTAAACTAGGATTATTTCATACATGCGACCCGCACGACTTTTTTAAATTTGTAGCGTTGTAGAAAAATATTGCTCACCCCTGCCTTAAGGTTTCCATGGATTAGGGCGCGTAGTATTCAATATTCAATTTTGAGGCCGGAGAAGTCCGCCACTAATCCTCAATTTCTGGTTTCGACATTTCACCCTTAACAATAATATAAATTGTATTACTCATAAATAATGTTAAACAATAGTTTTAAGCAACAAAAAACATACAAACATGTTTGTTTGGACATGAGAATATTAGATTAATAAACACGCGATTTCTTTCGGCTCCCTTTAATATTATTTCCTAAATAATATGATACGATACTTTATTGATATAAAAGATTATGATTAATAATTATAAGGGAAGACTTTTTTCAGGTAATTTTTCCGGTCCTTAATTTTTTTGCCATGTCTCGCCAGCGTCACAATTCGAAAGCGTAAATTTTTACCTTCAAATTTTCCTTTATGGTTCAGGTTTCTACGACGTGTGTAAAAATTAAGAATATCAAACTCTGAACCCAATCATTATTTGTTTTTTTTAATATGCTATTTTTCTAAATTATCGATAACTTTGATATAACATTTTTATCCATCCCAAGTCCCCTTCTTATTTCTGGCTCACAATTTCCATTACTCGTTAAACATTTTATTATCCTAGATAAAGAAATTCTTTGACCCTCTCTGAATCCGACAAAATTAGTAGAGATTGAGTCATAGTTTATTTTAATTTATTTTCACGTTTAAAAATTGTTGAAGAGATTGGCCATCTCTTCTTTGCTGGTGATTATTAATGTAACCTAATCGGCTAGTTTTAACCTAGCCGTGCCGATGGGGTCTATTTGGGACCCCAAGCTTTTGATTTTTCTTGAATTAGTCTTTTAAAATAAATCCTACATGTCACAAACTTTTTGTATTTATCTGAAAAACGTCTAACAAATAAATGTTATAAAACAATATTCGCTGATGTTGCGTGCGATGTTTTCTCTCGCTCGCATCCGGTACGATGTGCTAAGAGTAAATGAAACGTGCGGCAATAGCTCAGTCTGTGGAATTTAATTGAAATTCAATTGGCGAAAATCAGAATTCATCAATATCTTGACTTTAAATGCTTGGGGTCTCTGATAGACCCCCTTCGGATGACGCGGTTGTATTCAAGACGCCGTGACGGATCGGTTTCGATCAATTGTCATCAATATGATTGAATAAAATTGTCGAAATCAACAAAAAAAATTCAAGTTTTTCATTCAGTCTCCTAATTTTTGTATGGGCGCCTTGGCTTCTATTATGTGGTCGCAATTTCTTCGTTATAGGAGGTTTTACCGTAGTATTGCTGATTTTTAACATTATGTATTTAAACAATTATATACATTTCAAGTATTATTATTTTTATGCAAACATCGTATGCGCTTATATAATTATTATCTTAAGTCTGTTAACAGACCCATTGTTCAGTATTATCGTGTATGGTGTGATTACAGGATAAAAATTACATAGGAATAGGAAATAGGAGGAAAAAAAAGAGCAAAAAACATTATTCAATCGCATTTATTCATCATAAAGATAAACTGATATAAACAACAGACT
This sequence comes from Philopotamus ludificatus, assembly GCA_022495035.1. Lineage (NCBI taxonomy): Eukaryota > Metazoa > Arthropoda > Insecta > Trichoptera > Philopotamidae > Philopotamus > Philopotamus ludificatus. The sequence goes on along the minus strand of JAGXCT010033504.1, from coordinate 2,132 downwards.
TAGGATTAAAACGACTAAAATCAGGATTATGGTTAAATAATAGCTCGCCACTTTGCTCTCCGTGGATTGAGGAATTATGACTATCAGTGGATTTCTTCGGTTATGGCCGTCGCCAGGTCCTAATATTGTAAAATTCTTGGCAGATTTCGTCGTCGTCGGTATATTCGCTGTGATTGGCTGAATGTTTACGTATAGAAATATCAACAGCGCAAAGATACGGAGGGCCGTCATCGCCTTGAAACCGAGACCGGCGGCTGAGGCTGATCCTCGCCGACTGATTATTTTATGCTAAATACTACTCCACTCCACTTCCACATATACAATAAATATTAGCGATATTGACACATTAAAATTCCACGCCACTCGAAACTTGAAACTTATGGCGACGATTTACTTTATTAACTCTTTGCCTGCCGAACAACGATATATCGTATTCGGGACAGTTGGTCCCGAAATTGCCGAATACCTAATTTTAAAAAGATGCACGAGTCTGTCTGTCGGTCTCAAGTGCCTATCATTCATCATCAACACACTCATCTCTCCACAATCATTAGTGGAGAGATGAACGAACGAATATCTAGAGTGTTACCTAACTTAATTCCTTTTTTTTTACAATGACACGCCGTTCTTATGTGTCCGGAATTCACGTTTTCCAATGGCCAATTTTTTAATTTCCAGGCAAACATTTTTCTAGATGTTCTAGAGTCTAAGGAATTTGAAAAAAATTAGCTTTTCTAAAATTCCTTAGACAAAAACGTAATAAAGTAAAAAATGTAATTAAAAGAAAATTCGGGGTTATTCTTTTTAAAAGCGGCGAATTTAAAAAAAAAATACGTTACAAGGTCGACTTTTGGGATAAGCGTTGGGTTAGGCCAGGGGTCGGTAAACTTATTAGCCAAAGAGCCAAATCTGTTTATTAATTTAGTAAACCTTTATTATAATTTTAGCACTTCATTAAATTACGGGTACGCTGAATAAAACTTGATTTCGTCATTAATAAAAAAAATATATTCTTTGATAAAAAATATTAATTAATTAAGGAATCTATCAATTTAAATCATGACAAAGACTGACAAACACTTAATGCGGACAATGTCCGCTAATAACTTTTTTTTACCAGTTTCTTAAAGAACGTAAAAAACGGGTTCCACTGTATTTAGTACCCCAAATCTAAACCCGAATTTACGATTTTCTACGTAGATTTACAAATAGTTGTATTTAATTTGTAAAAAGTTTTATTTGATTTACAAACGGGTGTGTTTTATTTGCAAAAGGATGCATTTGATTTGCAAAAGAGTGTATTTGAAGTAAAAAAAATAGTATAACATTTTTTATTAGATGTGTTAAAACGTTAGGGCCAGAAAAAGTTAATTACATCAAAAAATGTTTAGACAATATTATCTTAGATAAAATATTTATTTATTAACATACAAATTTAAACATAAAAATGTATTCCAAAAATATATAATCTTAAACAAAAATAAAAACAAAATTAAACAAAAAAATGTTTTTTTCAATCTGTAATGAATTGTGAACAGTGTTGTAAAACATGATTATAAAAATTGAACGCAAATAGTGGGAAAACGTAAATTCCGGACAGGTAAAAACGGGGCTTCACTGTATATATATGTCAATATAAATAAATTTTATCAGTGTTTTCAGCAATAGCATACGGTGGACTTGATGTTGGGTGTGCTGAATGTGGAAAAAAAATATAAAAAAATACATTAAAATATTTTTTTTAAGTAATATCAATGGAGAAAAAAATACTCATAAAACTAAAACAGGCACACTTTACGATAGTTCCATTGAAAAATTGATATCGTGAAAACGAACAATAGAATTAATATATAAATAATAATAAAATTCATTAAAAAATAACTGTATTTTTTTACATTTTTTTTCCATATTCAGCACACCCAAAGTCAACACCACCGTACGCCCCTGGTTTTCAGAGGTTATCTTGTATCGGGGAGAGCGTATTCTTATCCGACGGTCTCAATCGGGATTTCATGATCAACACTTGGGGAGCCCTATCTGTACGCCAAAATGTATCGCCTCCCTGGCCAGCCAGTCCATAATTACTGTATCGTACTCGATAATAGGGATTTCCCCATCGCAGGTATAATTTC